>CAJHNH020005002.1:396384-408884 GCA_905116865.2 Candidula unifasciata
ACATTACATACATACATACATACATATATATATATATATATATATATATATATATATATATATATATATATATATATTCATACATTCATACAGACAGACAGACAGACAGACAGACAGACAGACAGACAGACAGACAGACAGACAGACAGACAGACAGACACATATACAAACAAATATGAAGTTCCGTAGAAGAGAATTGTCAGGCCTTCACATATTCTAGGACAATATATGTATGTATGTATATATATATATATATATATATATATATATATATATATATATATATATATATATATATATATATATATATATATATATATATATATATATAATAAATAAGGCCTTCTGAAAAAAAAAGCAACAAGGAAGGGCTGCTTATAAATCAAATATTTGCCAATGCTTTTTTCTTTCGTATGTCCGTTTGTAAGCTACGCAAAGGCGTATCAAGAATGATCAAATATGTTTGAAGAGCCTTTTGAGGCTGTGTCAGAGTTGAGGATGTGGTGTGTGTCTCTTTGTGCATGGTGTGTGTGTGTGTGTGTGTGTGTGTGTGTGTGTCTGTGAAGAAGTGTATGTAGGTGCATTTGTGACACATATAATAGAGATAGAATGTATAACTGTACCCTATTCGGAGCATTGGCCGTGTCTTCTTAGACTTCACAGGCAGCTGATGTGGAAACTTTGGCTTTGTTTGTTCAAAGATTGAACCATCTAACACAGTATTGGTATAGAAATACCACATTGAAATACTACATCACGTTCAGATGTGTAAGTACTGGGGAAGGAGTTAGCCAGCGAAATGTAAAAGAAACCGTTAAAAGATGTTTAAGGAATAGGTGGGCTGGACTTACAGAGGAAGGGAACATCTTACAAGTCGCACTTTCCGAGTCGTGTTTAAAAAAAAGGTGCAAGGATATGTCGTCAAAGAGTGACATCTTGTGGTCATAAACGTATGTAGTTGTAAGCTTTGAACGAGCTAATTTTGTTCTTAATTTTTTGTTGTAATGTGTACAGATGGAAAGATAAGACGAATATATTTAGATGTATCGTCGGCCTTGGCTTAGATGTTGAGAGCGTACTTTTTACTATCGGGGTACCGGGTTCGCTTCCAGCTGCGGACAATTTAGCAGCAGAACGTTATGCGTCGATTTTGACAGTGGTATCGAGAGCTAGCCGTTTAATGAGCAATGGCAAACTACTAAAAGTACAATCTGCCTAGAAAAACCACAAAAGCCACACACACACACACAAATGTTGTTTTCGCAAAGTCCTGTAAAAGATACGCAACTAACTTAATTATGATGTGTATTGGTGTTCTTGTACTAAAATGTGTGGAATGGTGTATTCAGAGTAAAATAGTTACAATTGACTTCTGCCGCTTTTATAGACTCATTTTTGGCCGGTGTATGATATACCCCTGAAGGTGGGATGGGTGTGGTTATGTTTAGTCTGAGGATTTGAAGTAAAATAACTAGAGCAATCACCAAAAACTATACCAGTTCGGAATTTAGTTTTGCTCTATCTCCTATTAAAAATAGTTAACTGTAACAAAAATAGATGAGTCTATATTGTGTCTGCTCTCTAGAAATGGAGTATCAATATTGACACCGTCTTAGACGGAGGTCAACAACTGGCGGAGTATGGAGGGACATTCAGTCAAGGTTGCTTTAAGTTGCCTGGCTGCATATTTTTAGAATTGTATTTCACTAACATGAGTAAATTTGATTATCCCTATATTTGAAAATTGCGAACGTTGCAATTTTCAAGACTGCGTGTTGTAAAATACACCAAGCAGACATGCACACTAAGATGTTTTGTGTAGTTTAAAAATGAAGAGTGAATATATCTTTAGACAGAATACTATCTCAAATCACTTAAAATATCTCAAAAGATAGGTTAACATTGAATTAAAAAAAAAAATTGCACTTCAGTTGACGAAAAGTAGTATGTTAAGTTAATAACCGGTATATTTTTTCTTCTGTCGGTGCTATAGTTATATAAGGAATTACAGCCGGATGTATAGTTTAAAGACAGAAATGTAACAAAAATCGATATGGGGTCGATTGAGGGAGTGGGAGCTTGTGAGCTAAGGGGACAATGGTATTGATTGTTAGCAGCAGAGGGGGATAGGCTGACTTTCTATTTCCTTTCAAAAATTTGCCTTTAACGAGATGCATGTGGTATTTATTTTCACCCTAGAACTCACAACTGGACAATGAGGGAAATATTTAAGAATCTATGAATTAGGTCGACAGGAGATACGTTACAAGGGCACCGGGGAGTACTTATTTTTGGGGGTGTCGGTTGTGTGGTGAAGACAGGGGGTAGAGGGCTGTGTTTTGATCTGTTCCCATCAGCGGGTAACCTTCGTCAGTTGCATTGCAGAAGAAGTCAACTCATTTTTTTAATTGAGAGGTAGATGTGGTCATCTTAGGAAATGTTACACATCGTCATCGAGTGCCTTGCCGGGGGATATGGGCGAGTCTGAGAGTGCATGGGAGGGGAGAGCTACAAATAATTGGAGAAGGTGGAGGGAGGGGGCGTTTGCTGTCCTGGATCAGTGTAGTGAGTCTCATTTTCTTCCAGTTAATTTATTCCCGATAGATGACGTCAGTAATAAATGTGAGTGGAATATTTTGACTCTAACTGGGACGACACGGGAATTGTTGAGTCTTAACTTCACGGGAATTATAGAAAAATGCTGATAGTCAAACTTTGCGTGAAGTATAATTATTCACGTGTAAGAGAAATGCTGACAGTCGAACTTCATGCGAAGTACGATGAATCACGGGCCACACACAACTGCCGGCCAAATGGAATTCGTGGGACTGAAGGGACACGGAGTATTCGGGAAAAACGAAGCGGGGCATTAGAAGGCTATATAATGTCGTAGAAAGGGCTGAGAGGGAGTCACGTTTGGGCCCAGGAACAGAGTGCATGGACAACGGTGGAGGATGTGTGGATTCGACATATGTTTGAGTGTTTTTGTTCCTCCAACGTCCAACTTGGCAAACCAAGCTGGCAGGCAATATGTCGGCGGGCCGTGTTAGTTTTTCTGTTAGGACAGCTGTTGTGTTTTCGTTTATGATGCTAGTGTAGGACGATTGTGATTTCAGATAGAAGGTAATAATTGATACTTTGATATTTGAGTTATAATGTGTGCCTGGACAGTAGTCTATTTTATGTGCCGGCTGAGGAAGCCGCGAGTGGAAGATTAAAGTTCTGAAACAGTATCGTGTTGTTTTTTCAGTAGTCCATTTTCTGCTCGTCGTGTGATGTCGGTGTGTGAGGTAGCAAGCTTGCGATGACGGGAGCCAGATAGAAGGTAAAAGGAGAATCAGAATGGTGCACAGGTTTATAGGCTATACAGTTTATGTAACAGTCGACACTAGTTGGTGACCAAAGTCAAGGGGAGATAAACTTGCGTACCCTTAGTCAACAGGTTGTTGGATGTTGATTTGTGAGCTGTTAGGTTGCTAGAATATTTATTTGTGTATGTGTTTGTTATTACAATTATCTGTAGAGTGTTGGAGCAAGTAATGATTTATCTGTGACCCTGGAAAATACACAAACTATACATAAACATTATTATATATGACAAAGGAAATATATAATGGGAAGGAAAAGGGGGGGGGGGGGGAAACAACTGTAATGAGATACTTGTTATATAATTCTTCTTTTTTTTTTCGGTTGACATATCAATTTGATAATTAGAGGTGGTGTGGCTGTATTATGTCAACGCGGTGTTGTCATTTATATATCATATGGAAAGATGCTTTAAACAAGATGTTATTTGAAAAGACTAACTTTCTGATTCTTTACGTTTCTAAATTACAAGTGTCTTCCATACATAATCTAGTCATGTTGATTATCTTCTTTGGTATTCAAATTTCCTGCATTGCATCTACAGACTCTTTTATGTGCCTAGCATATGTCTTGTTAATATATCTCCCTTCCCCCCCCCCCCCCCGCTCCCCAAAAAAACCCACACATATACGTCTCTTGTGTTCTCACAATGTTTCTCTACTATTGACTATAATGCGAAAATAAAGGTCTAGCCCTATATGCCCTATACATCTAAAGGCATGAAAAAGGGACCTTTTTATAACTTTTTATATGTAAGAATGTAAGAAAGTATTCGTGATAAACAAATACAAGAGAAAGAAGCGTACAGAAAATACACAAACAGGCACTGAAATGGGAAACAAATGGACTGAGTAAATAGGATTATATGTGTTCAAAGCTTACTTCACAGCACACACACACACACACACACACACACACACACACACACAGAGAGAGAGAGAGAGAGAGAGAGAGAGAGAGAGAGAGAGAACAGTATTAAGCTTTTCAAAAAGCAAACAATATAGCTAACTGAAAGGACGTCTTTGTAAAATAATGAGTACAACTTTTTAAACTGCACCCAAGAATGCTTTGTGGTACAAACAGTTCATAGTTCTTTTTGGATCTAATTATTCAATAGTTTTTAGGCGTGCGGATGTTTCCATCAACTAATGGAAACACGCCACTGGATAAAAGTGCCTTTTAACAACATTAAAAAATGAAGATAATAAAAAATAATTGTGCTTCAAGTTACTACTTCAAAATTGAACGTGTTTTCTGTTTATTTTCAGAAATACCATCTGATTTTTTCCCCTTCTTTTATGAAGAAGACGACATGATTCTCCTGATATTCAACAGAAAACAATACGTTACTTCACAAGTCAATGCTGTCAGCCAGCCCGGAAAACAGAGTCGATTGTTAGGTGAAAACAACAACTCTACTTGTATACCTATATTCAGTAATCAAAAACAGAACTTGCATATATGAATACGGAAAGATGCAGTATTTAAACCCAAACTTCATTGTTCAGATTTTCATTGTTGCTCTCAATCTGAGATATGTGTTCTCGCAAACGATAAGTAATCCTTTGGTGACCAATGCGACAACTATAAACGATCTTCAGTATGTCCTGGGACCAAATTATAGGTTGTTTATTGCTGCATATTGGCTGTATCTAAGGTCACCGTGTGATATACTTGCATTAAAAATGGCCGAAGATGTTAGTTCAAGACGGCTGGAGAAATGTAAGTACAAGCATGTATGTCCGTCTGTATGTATGTATGTCCGGTAGTTACTGTTTTTTTTTGGTTGTCGTCCTCGTCGTCGTCATCATCATCATCATCATACATCATCACCATCTTCGTTATCATGATTTTCATCATCGTCGTCATCATCATCATTATCATCGTCATCATCGTGATCATCATCATCGTGTAGCAAGTATTTTACAGAAGGTGGATTCCTTCATAAGTCCCTAGATAGACATTGGGTCATTTACCAAATTCTCGGCTTCATGCCGATTCTCAGAGAATCAAAGTATCCTGTGCTTACCACTGTGGTGGTCGACCCTTGCTCATTTTTTTTTTTTTTTTTTTTACTTTTTAAGAATCACTTTTTTTTTTCTTCATTTTTCTGAACCAGTGGTTCAAAGGCCTGTGGGTAGTGGGGTAGTTGGGGGGTGGGGTAGTTGGGGGTGGGGGTTGGGGGGTGGGGTAGTTGGGGGGTGGGGTAGTTGGGGGGGTGGGGTAGTTGGGGGGTGGGGTAGTTGGGGGGTGGGGTAGTTGGGGGGTGGGGTAGTTGGGGGGTGGGGTAGTTGGGGGGGGGTGGGTTAGTTGGGGGGGTGGGGTAGATGGGGGGGGGGGTGGGGACGTCACTATCTCCTATACTACAAAACGTACGAGTTTTCAGGGGGCGTCCAGCAGTTGAGAAATTGAGTCCATTTGTACGTGTTACGATCTATTGTACTAACATTTATTTAAATTACCTATGAATGAAATATCTTGTGCAACTACGAGTATTTATAAAACAAAAAGCCAAGTACGTTTTTGTTTTCATAAGCACTTTGTAGAGCAGATATTAGGGAGGAAAAACAGGTTCAAAGAGGAAAAATATGACAAGTTTGAAGCATTTTTCAGTTCCATCGGAGCAGATTATATTTTTCATTGACATATAAGTCTGCCTATGTATATTAAATATTTTAGAACCAGATTTTGTTTCACTGAAAGAAAAATGTCCAGTTCTAACCCAACTGTGTTAGTTGATAGGCGATCTTATCACCTGCGTAAATGAAATAGAATCCGATATCTGTCAATTTTTTAAATACAAAACAGGAGTTTTTCACATGTTCATTGCATCGGGCAAAATAAAATGTAAATGACCATTCTATAGCCTTCAGTCGTGTTGGGTATATAGGGCTAGATATTATTTTATAGATCAATCGGCGTGTGGGTGATGGGGTTAACATCATGCCGGCAATCTTTACTTCCCAGAATTTCATATGGTACCCACTCGAGGCTGGGGCGACCTGGCAGCTAAGGTCATTTTTGAGTTGGAAACAAGTCCGGCTCCCTTGGCGCATACCCACGACTTTCGGTTTTGTCCGCTACACCATGAAGGCTCCCCAGTATGGTAGGGCTCGACGGGTATTTTTAATACACCTATTAGCAATCGACAGGTGAAAACTCCCCGTGTGGGTTCCAGGACCCCATTGTGGGAAAAATAATACCAGACCCACTAGACAGCAATCATGTCGTCAGAGTCGAGTAAATGGGACCCTCTTTCGAAGTCAGACTGCAACTGCCCGAGCGGCACGCAACAGCCAACTGCACACAACACAAATAAGCCAGGAAAACGAATGTACACTCAAAACTCTGGTCTTGGCTAAGCCAAAGTCAAAATGGATGAACAGCCAGTTCTTTTCAACTTGGCCCTAGAGTAAATTATGAGGAAATAGAAAAAAATAATGTACTATAGGTGAAACTACAATAATATTTTGTTATGTAGATTGTTACACATTTTCGGACCTATTAAAGATGCAATAGGCGTGGAACAGAGAGTTAGAAGCAACAATGAAATTCATAATCAGTTTAAATCACTGACATCATGAGGGCTTAAATGGCTGGAGCATACTGAGAGAATATCACATGACAGAGAAGTAAAAACTGAATACACAAGGGATCTGAATGGTTGTAGACCACGAGGCAGACCAAGAAGACTAAGAAGAAATAATGTCAAGACAGATCTGCAAACACTTGGTGTCACCAAATGGAAAGAGAAGGCCAACCAGAGAAGTGATTTGTCGTATAGCATGAGGCAGACCAAGAAGACAATGGAGAGATAATATCCAAACAGAGCTGCAAACACTTGGTGTCACCAAATGGAAAGAGAAGGCCAACCAGAGAAGTGATTTGTCGTACAACATGAGGCAGACCAAGAAGACAATGGAGAGATAATGTCCTAACACAGCTTCAAACACAGAGATGAATTGAGGCGGGTGATATCTGCAGCAATGAGCCTCGAGGGCTCGTAATGCTGGAGAAGAAGAGGAAGAAACATGATACTGATATATACAATTTAAAATAAACACATGCTTCTGTCATCATAAACACATCGTCGAAATCATGCCTTCCAAGTCTTGTCTTTGACTAACAATTTCATCAGTATGCCCACAGTTCACTTTGATAATGTCATCCTTATAAATTCCCTCATCCTGCGGTGAAAATAATAATCAATATACACAAAAGCTTTACTGATACTTTTATCAACATCCATACATGACCCCTGACGATTTCATCAACGTACGCGCATAGTACACATTACATTCCGCAAAATAAAATACGTATTGTCGGTTTCGCTCCTTAAACTTGAACTGATTAAAAAAAACGACGTAGAGTAGAGGTTAGTTTGCACTAATGTGTGCAATTGGCAGGTAAGAGACTTGAGCTGTGTACAAGCAGACTCCAGGTAAGATGACTCAACCACTTAACTCTAATGTAAATATAAGAGGAATGCGTTTTATTACTGTCAGTAAATACTTTGCATTCATTGCTCTCTTCACGATTCAATCAGATACCCATTGTGTGTCTAGGGAAAGTAGTAGCATTAAATATATTCATAATTCTCTACACAAATTTCGTTATATATTTTATGTAAATATTATATATGATAATTAAATATAGCTGTAATTACAGCAACTAATCAATTTTCTTATTTAGGCAATGAGGGAAATACAAAGAAAGAAAGAATGACACGCATTGGCAAGGCGTCATAAGCTTTTAATTAGGTTAGCTGCGTATCCTTTACAGGACGTTGCAGAAACGACCCCAACTGCACCTAGCTGTTGTGTGGTTTTTCTAGGCAAATTTACGTCCATAAGTTTGCCATTGCTTCCTGGACGGTCGGCTTTCTTGATACCGCTGTCGCAACCAACGGCAAGTGGCCCACAGCAGGCATCGAACCCGGCATTCCGGCATTACGAAGCGTTCGCATCGACTTAGCCACAAAGCCGACAAGCTTTTAATAGCTTGAACAAAATTTGGAACTCTAAACTGTGTAGTTTTAAAACCAAGTTATGCATTTTCAGTTCTAATGTTGTTTCACTTTTAACATCTGTCAGTGAAGGTCGGAGAACTATTAAAGATATTGCACGAAAGTTAAATGTGTTCGGAAAAAAAATATGAAAGAAATGATTAAAAAAAAAAAAAAAATGGGATGAATTCAGAAAAATGTAAAGAATAAGAGAAATGTCTGGACAACCACTAGTATCCACAGGTAAAAGATAGAGAAGATGGCGTTCCACTAGACACATCATGAGAAGAAACCAGGGATTAAGGAGAGGCAGATGCCCAGAAGAAACCCTAAGACGAACATTGATGAGAGAGGCCAAAGCTGCTGGACTAAATTTCATTCATGATAATAAATTGATTGCGCAGAATAAACCAGAATAGAGGAACAGACTGCGAACCTTACGTGAGATATAACAGCAAAAGAAGAAATTGAATGAATGTATTAAATATAATTATTAAATCATACGAGAGAATTTACAATGCAGCAAATTATTATAATTATTAATAATATGCGCTTAAACTAGGATTATGCCCCGGGACCAACCGCCCCTTTGTTTCTGCCTAGAAAATATCAAAGGCGGCCACGGGGCCCTGTGTCGACGTGCATGCGGCTATGCTGAATCAGTAATCAAGATCTGGTACCATGGGCGTAGGAACCCGGGAGCTTAGGATGCCAGGGGTCCCCCCCCCCCTTTTCCAATATTTGTTTAAAAGTTAGTTGCGTATTCTTTACAAGACGTTGCGGAACAACAACAACAACAAAAAAAAAAAAAAAAAAAAAAAAAAGGGGGGGGGGGGGGTGGTTGTGGTGTTGTGGTTTGCTTTTTCAAGGCAAATTTAACGTTCATTAATTTGCCACTGCTTTCTCAACGGTCAGCTTTTAGTACCACTATTGAAACTAACACAAGACAAACTGTCCGCAGCTGGGATGGAGCCCGGCATCCTGGCATTATGAAGCGCGTTCGCAACGCCTAAGCCACAGACGCCGACCTCCAGTATTAGAGAAAGCCCTTTTCTGAATGCGGATTTCAACATTAGTCCAGCGACTGTTGACTTGAAATGACTCCCACTAGAATAATAAATAATACTATCATTTTGAAGCAGTTCCTTTGCAGAACGTCGCTCTTATCTCCGTCTGCCTGAAAGAAACTCGGTCTCTCGCCAGTTCTCCCGCCTCATGCACTTTCACACTCAAGGAGTCACTTATATCTTGTGCACATCTTCGTGTCGGTCGGCTCCTGCCCCTCCTTCCTGGTACCATGCCTTCTCTATAATTTTTTTTCCAATCCGTCGTGGCGCTTGATATGACCAAAATATTTCAGCTTTCGAGAAAGGATGCTGTGTATTAGCCAATCTTCCTTGATATTCAGATCTTTTAAGATGTCAATATTTCTCATCTTCTTTGTTCAAGATATTCTGAGATTCTTTCTATAGCATTTCAGTTCAAAAGCCCCTATTCTCTTTCTTAATGACTGAGAGATAGTCCACGACTCACATCGGTATGTAGCCAGAGGCAAGATGCATGCTCTCAAAATTCTAATTTTTATGTTTTAATAATACCAGTATTCCTTAATTACTGGTATCCTTCAGTGCCTCGGTTTGTCCTTTCTTAAAATAACAGCCAGCCAGGTAAAAAACAACAGTGGCTGAGGTCAGAAAGGCTCCTCGGGGCGATCTGATACAAATGTGTGAAGTTGTTCACATAGGAGCCAGAACCTGACAGCTCATGTTCCTCTAGCTCTCTGCCCCTAGAATATTAAAAAACAACACTTGTGTGTGTGTGTGTGTAAAGAGACGCTTTGCAACAAGATGAAATGTACAAATACTTCAAGAGATCATTTCTATACACGGCTTACTACATGGTATCCTGGTGACCCAGTGTTGGAGAGAACAAGAATAGATTCACTGCTCTCTAACAAGTATGTCGTAAAAGTGGATAAATTAGGGTTTTACTTTCAAATCTGCCTGATTGCATCTGCCTAAGACACAAGGAACCAGTAGTCTGCATACAAGTAAACCAAATCTCTCAGACGGATGAGCACACTAAACTTATATTCTGGAAAAAGACAAAGTCCAGAAGAGGACGAACTACCACAACTTTCTCCCAGAGTTTACAGCCAGTGAAGGCAAAGAAAAGGAACAAGCTATACACGACTAAAGAAAGAATTCCCCCCCCCCTTTCCCCCCAAAGAAAATTGGGCCAGAAGCCTCACCCCTGCCCACATGTCTAATTCTGTCCTCACTTTGTGCCATCCAAGACTTTCCTGAGACCCTTAGCTCTGTAGGGCTTCATGCAGGAGGAGTCCTTAATCTGCGGCTACTCTGATATTGCAGCACTTTGAGCCTGCCTATCTGTAATAGTCGGCAATGCAAGTCTATATCACATACACACTACCAGAGTATCCATTGCACATTTTTAAAGCAAAATTACCTTGACTCTCAGAACAACCCAGTCCAGGTAACACATGGGGGGGGGGGGGGGAGAAATGGCGGCTTGCCTTATGTTGACAACAGTACCAACCGAATGCCCACTAGTCTATGAATGTGTGTATAATTAATTGCAGGATCGCCGATCCTTACCAGAACAGGATTCTTAAGTTACACCAGCCTGGTGCAGCCGTTGCGGCATTCTAACTTCATTTGATGTTGAACGGGCTGTCTGGGAGATGGGAAGGGGGGGGGGGGGGGGCTGACTAGTCTCAAGGTATGGTGTCTGCTTCGAGTGCTGGAGGTCCCAGGTTCAAGTCCGGTGGACTTCTAGTAATTCCCCTGGTCTCAGGGTAGTGAGATCGGACGCCCGTGTGCATTGTTGTGCACGTAAAAAATCCCTTGGCATTTGGAAATCTAAAAGAGTAGCTTACCGGCGCTGCCCGGGCGAAATTTGGAGTTAAAAATCTTCCCAAAAGTATTGTCAGGGTCCTCGCTGGTGCTACAGAGCCTGTGCACTGTGCCGAGCTTCTTCGGACTCAGACTTGAGTTAGAAGAAGAACGGAGCACTTACAACCGTGGGCCATGATGTTGATCTCTTGTTCAAACTTCAAACCTCAAACCTCATCAAGGATTTCCACTCGTGAACTGAATGCAGTAATTACTATCGTGTAGTTTCACCACCTAGTATGACTTTCACTGCTATTTAAAAAAAAAAACCCAACTTAAAGCTGTCTTATAAAATGGATAAGGAACAAATAATAACATATGCTTTTTCAATTATAATAAACTCTTAAAATTGCAAAGCGGGAAAATTGGTCCGGACTTCATGTTGCTTCCCCAGTACAACCTAACGCTTGAAAGGGAATTACCGGAATTTATGCATATAGAATTGACCATCTTGAGGTGGTAATACTGAGCACTGAAATCCTGGAAGGGGACAGACTGCAAAGCAATGAAGAAGATGGAGAAGCAGATATGCTGAAGGCAACACGTTTCGTTTGTGTATCCACAGACTGCTGTTTCTTTCCTCAGACTGTAAAGTCGTAAACAGATGTCCCCAGCTATACAGCACACAGTCGTGTCTGGTCCAGATGTCTGTCTACGCGCTGACACTGGCTTGCTGTTCTGGTAAGTACACAACAATAGTAGCTTTACGGTATGCATTACACAGTTTTCAAGATGTAGATAGGTTCCCCGCGAAATCCTATCTTCAGTCCATAAATACACACATACATACATACACGTGTACATTCATAAGTACGTACATACTAACGTACGCTCATATATAATACGTAAAAAAAAAACAACAACATCCATACAAGGGCTGGATTGTATATTCGCTTCATATTCGCTTCGGGGCCGAATAGTGGCCCTATTCACTATTCGGTATTCGGCCGAATAGTTGCGGTCGGGCCGAATACGAAGAGTAGTTACCTCACACCCGCTTCTGCATACTCGGGCTTAATGTTGACAACATGGAACGATTGGTTTTGTTGAAAGCTAATGCAGCTTCCCTGCATTAACTAAGCCGTCAGTGACAATTTCCAAGTTTAGTTACTTGTTATAATACTTGCGATTCTTTCAATCCTAGTTATTAGTTACCACAGACTCACTGAAGGATGCAGATTGTGAAGAGAAGGCCAGCCAGAGAGATGAAGGGA
>CAJHNH020005002.1:413884-438884 GCA_905116865.2 Candidula unifasciata
TGACTTGATTAATTCATAATATTTAACGGCCTCAAAGGTTTCTCCTCTGTTTATTTATACGAATCAAGCAGGATAGGCACACTGGGTGTACTAGAAGTCTTGTCAACAAGCATCAACTGGCACTTTTACTTGCAGGACACTGATGTATATATTAAAGGGGACCCCTGTGTGGGTTTCGGGGCCCCAGTGTTGGGGAAAAAAGAATAGAGCCACTGCCTGCTCAAAAGCATGTCGTAAGGATCGACTAATTGGCAGCTTCCTTCGAAGTCGGAGTACATCTGCCTGAGAGGCAAGGAACCAACAGTGCATGCAAATGACTTAGATCTGTTAACCGTATCTGCATGCAACGCTCAGTTTAGGGAACGAGACTTTCCGTCGGTGTTTGCAGCAGGTGAAACCAAAGAAGAAGAAAGAAGAAGATATTCAAGGGTGAAACTGAGCACCTGTTGTCTTGTCCCGCAACGACCTGAAGCTCCACCGGCGTGACGGTAAGATAACCCAATTCATTACTCAGAAAGTGACCCAGAGAGGTAGGGTAGATAGGCGGGGCTAGAGGTGACGGCAAGAGGTGACGGCAAGAGGTGGCGGCAAGAGGTGACGGCAAGAGGTGACGGCAAGAGGTTCACTGCAAAATAAGGATTATGTAAGTCACGGTCAATGATTGTTGTAGTTTCAGGTAAGAAAACTGTCACCACTTTCTTCTCTTTCAGAACAAACATGTAACTATGGTCGAGTTTTTCCGTCAGGGAAAATCTTCGGCGGGACAGAAGCAAGGCGCGGAGAGTTTCCTTGGATTGGCATGTTGCTCATAAATGGGGTGTTTAAGTGTGAATGTACTGTGTTGGACGCATACCATGTGATGACTGCCGCCCACTGTTTTGATGGGTGAGTTCTTCTGCAACTGAGAATTTAGTTGTTAATGTTGATGAAAATTATGTTATTTATTTACTTCCCTCTTCATTCTGCTTTTTTGTCTGTTTGTCTGCCTGCCTGCCTGCCTCTGTCTGTCTGTCTGTCTGTCTGTCTGTCTGTCTGTCTGTCTGTCTGTCTGTCTGTCTGTCTGTCTGTCTGTCTGTCTGTCTGTCTGTCTGTCTGTCTGTCTGTCTGTCTGTCTGTCTGTCTGTCTGTCTGTCTGTCTTCTCCTTCTGCCTTCATATTTTTGTGTTCTAATATTATTTGTCGCTTTTCCTAAAAATGCCTTTACCTGATCATTAGTGTGATGGTATTTTTTTTACTAGGCTTCTTGCAACTAAAGGACTCGTGTCGAAGCCTTCTGGCGTATTTGGGTATTTTATGCTGAACCTATTTTATGGGGGAGTCGCAGTGGTGTAGCGGCTAAACGCTTACCTGCGGATTGGAAGGTCGTGGGTTCGGATACTAATGGAACCAGGCTTTTTGCTGAAAGAAATGATAGTGGATTCGAGATCACCTAGTGAGTAGGCAGCAAGTGCAGTCTCGGGAAGTAACGGCAGTCGGCGTGGTGTTGACCACATCACTCACGAAGTGCCGATTGTTCTATAAAATATAGGTCTAGTCAGATATGATTAATACGCCTGAATACGTGGGAAAGGGTCCTTTACTTTACATTTTCACTTACTATTTTACGGACCAATCGGCACTCGGTTGTCAACATCCCGCCAATCGTCTCTATTTTCTAGGACTTAACTTCGACCCATTTAAGACTGTGTTGACTGCAATATTTTTATGATTCCTTACGTCCTTTTTAGGACGTAATTTTTTGCTATTTTAAGCCCCACTCTGGTTTTGCCAGCGGCCGCAATATAGGCAGGCCTTAAATATGGCCAATTGTCCAGAACAGCAGAAGCAATTCAAGAAACACAAACAAGAAAAGGCAGTGACATGAATTCCCCCGTAATTCCCTCCCTGCCAACATTGCTCGACTACATTCCGTGAAACGACTGGCCTTATCCTACATACCTAGTCGCGGCGTCCGTGGCGAGTCCGTCTCGTAATTCCAACGTACAGCGATCGAAATCCACTGCTGGCTCCGTGGATTTTTATCGTGGTATGGGGCGTCGCAGGTCGACCCAGCCTAAAATTGGTACCAGGCCGTAAGTCCTAGGGAAGTAAAGACGGCCGGCGTAATGCTGACCAAATTACCCACCTACTGCCGAATGGTCTGGAAAAATAAGGATGCTCTTCCCATATTACCGATGCACCTAAAGGCGTGAAAAGGGATATTTACTTTACTTTTACTTTTACGTACCTAGTCAAGTCAACTAGTGAAGCTGAAGTGCATACAGAGTGAAGCTATGCGGATGATCATGGGATGTACAAGAGACAACTCGAAAATGTTAGAATAAAGGTGTTTTATAGCATTTTTGTAATGTGTCTAATACATCAGTGGGAGTAAATTGTTGGAATGAAGTGGTTTAATGGCACTTGTATGTGTCTGACACATAATTGCCAGTAAAACGTTAGCGTGAAATAGTTAATAGAACTGGTATCATGTGTCTGATACATCAGTGTGAGTATAATGTTAGTGTGAGTTGTTTAATAGCACGTGTATCATGTGTCTGACACATAATTGCCAGTAAAACGTTAGCGTGAAATAGTTAATAGAACTGGTATCATGTGTCCGATACATCAGTGCCAGTAAAATGTTTATATGAATTGTTTATAGCACTTGTATCATGTGTCTGATACATCAGTGTGAGTATAATGTTAGTGTGAGTTGTTTAATAGCACGTGTATCATGTGTCTGATACTTCAGAGTGAGTAGAATGTTAGTGTGAGTTGTTTAATAGCACTTTGAACATGTGTCTGATATATCAGTGGTGCGAAGTTGTTAAATAGAACAGTCTTATGTGTCTGATATTTCGCTGCCCAAAAAATATTAATATGGGGTTGTTAATCACGGGTCAGCTATTTCATAGGAAGTAAAATGTTGATATCCACTTGTTAATATGCACATTTAGCATGTGTTTGATACAGCTGTGGCAATTACATTTTTACATGGAGCTGTTGAAGCAAATTTATTATCGAAAATCATATTTAGGTGGACAAGTTCAGTGGATATAATACCGGAACAATTTTTTGAATATGTGATTCCAACGAGTCAAAGACCCAGATATTATTAAATCAGCTAAAATCGTTTTACATCAGAATTAGAGACAGCGAAAGAAAAAAAAAAGGGGGGTGGGGGTGCAATGTGCTCTGCTAGGGGTTTGATTCTACTCGGCACATTGCTATATTGACGTATACATAGTTGCTAGGACACACCAGATGACGAACGTTCAGTTATTTACCTTTATTCGCTGAAACAAACATCTCATAGACTTAACGTATTCTTTCGTCGCTCTGCATGGCTGATTTCTGATGACCTGGCCAACTCTCTCACACGGTGATTCGCTCCGTTCGTATCTCTCGGATCACACATCAGTACCATACTAACGTATTGTATCTGGTATTAGTACATGTTGAAAATGGCAATCAGGAAACATCCATCTCTGCTCTCGAACAATTATACGTGACTACAAGTTCTCCATTCTTATCATGTGCTCTCTCACATACGACCGCACACAACCAGGTCCGAACTTCAACTCTCTTACTACCCTCTCTGGGTTCACGTCTTCAGTTCCAGTCTCACGCTTTTCTTGTATCCTTTATTCACTCACCACGGGATACTCGAGACCCACTTATCTCGTTTTCCTCTTGTATCACTTGTCTTCTGACCTTGTCCTCCCGATAGGGAACTCTCTGGGATTTCCCCAGGAATTCACAATATTACAAGGAGTGGGTGGGGGAGGAGTAGACTGATATAGAGAGAGGGTGAGAGAAAGAGAGAGAACTGTACCACTTATTTCTTTTATGCTGAAATGTTACAGCATGCGTGGTTAATAGCCGGATTGGTCTAGATGTCAGCATGCTTACTGCTGCCAGTTGGGGAGGCGTACGAGTCCTTACAGAGTTGGCAATGTTGCTGAAACCACCGTAGCACAAGGACCGTCATTCTTGTCCGCCGACCCTGTGTCAAAGTTTCAGTTTCGCATTGATGGAGATGTTTAAAATCAATCTGGACTCTCAGGGCGACCTAGTCTAAAATGAGTACTAGCAAATGTTCTAAGAATGAAAAGTTATCGGCCTGATGTTTACCGTTTCCTAAATTGAGTTTCCACTGGTCTATAAATTATGCTTCACTTTTTTTTTCTTACATCATTATTCATTTCCTTTGGTTAAATATACTTCCGTTATTTTGTCTTATGACTATATGTATGTTTGGCTGATGCCATTCTTGGCCTGATATCGTGGGTCCTGTTTGTCCTGAAGTGTGATATCTTATCTTTCCCATCAATCAATCCACCGACAGGGAGAGGGGCGGGGGCGGGACACGCCGATAATTGTTGACATCCATTTCTTAATTAGCGAACGATTGTCTGGAAGGTCTTTTTTCTCAGTTTAGCAACCCTGCGTTGAATAATAATCTTGATGGTAACGTATCCGCTGGGAAGTGGGTTAGAACCAGCAGCCATGAAGATTTTCTCAATATCTAATCGTCTCCTTCTGTCCCACTTCATATGCTGTAAAGCGTCGCAAAGAGGAGTTAGATGCACAGTGGTACATTGGTATATTCCTTATTCTGTTCCAGATCTTTGGACGTATACCAAACAGGACGTGTAAAAAAACTAATTTTCCGGCAATAAAAAAATAATAAAAAAATTTATAAATGATTAATTAGTTCCTGTTAAGTAAAAAAGAAGGGAAAGGTCCATTTCCCACACCTTTAGGCATATTGGAAATATTGGGGCTAGACCTATTTTTATAGACCAATCGGCACTTGATGGGTGATGTGGTCAACATCACACCGGCCGCCTTTACTTCCCAGGACTGCAGCTGGTAACTACTCAAGATTAGGTCCACCTGGGCGTCAGGTCAATTTTGAAAAAAAAAAATATGTCTGTCTCTGTCAAGACGCGAAACCCACGATCTTCCGATCCGCAGCCGTTATCTAGCCGCTAACGCCACGGTGACTCTCATTTCACATAAAGAAAACAATCTGACTGGTTTTCGTACATTATAGATTGATGGGTTTGTATTAAATAGTTTGAACACTGCTTAATACTAAAATACATAAATACAAAAGCAATTGGATGAAATAAATAAAAATGTAACCTCATTTTACCTTGCTAAGAAGAGTCGAATGCCAACGAGGGTGGTGCTGAGACGGGAGGAGCAAATGTTAATGTTTGGAAGGAGACACTTCAGCAATCTGAAATGCCAATGTAGTCTCTCTCTCTCTCTCTCTCTCTCTCTCTCTCTCTCTCTCTCTCTCTCTCTCTCTCTCTCTCTCTCTCTCTCTCTCTCTCATTACCAGCGTGGATCTGGTTGAGGTCCGCCACTTTTGACTTTTACACACACACAAAGTCAGTCCAAAGAACTTTGCTTCAGTATTTTCCTCAGAATGTCTCGAACATTTCACAATGACACAATGACTGGTCATTCCAAACAACTCTAGTACGGCTTGTTTTAGCTTTGTTGGGGTAGCACTTCTCAGCAACATTTTCGACATCCATCCATTTGACAAACACTTCCTTAATTAATGAGAAAAGTAAACATTGTTAGCGCCTGGTGCTGTGACTCATTTTCACTCATACAGGTTCTAGTATTCCAAATAAAGGTGGTACGCCGAGCATATTTTTAACGTCTAAACAGAACGTATACCAAGTTGGGCGTATACCAACGCGAACGAGACACCATTGTAGTTTCCCGTCTTTCGCTGGTTGTTTAGCTTGCATTTATGTTATAATGCGTTTCTTTCATGTCTCTTTTACTCTATTTACCCCCCTTTATTGGCCGACCTCTTGTCTTGTAGCCTGCCTTCTCAGGTACTACGCTAATTGATATTGGCATTTTTTGTAGCCTCTAAACGAAATATTCCTAATCAGATATACCTCTACTGTTTGTTTTCTTCCTTCTCCAGACACATAGAATCCAATCGCTATGAAATCATTGCTGGGAAATACATTACGAGTCTGGAGGAACGAGACCCAACAGAGCAAAGAAGAGATGTCTCATCTTTCGTCATTCACGAAGACTACGATAAAGCTGTGATGTGTGAGTATCATCTACAGTCAGCACGAAGCGAGTTTTTCCCTGTCTTGTTGTCACGTGCCTGATATAAGGATTTCTCCTTCACAACCAACAGCACACAGAAATAATTATGTTGAGTCGTTTGGCTCGTATTTTTCTAAGGGATTCCCCGTGGCCAATATACGATCAACTTATTTCTGGAATAGGGCAACTCAAGTTTTGGCACTACAAAATATATCTGTATATAAATACAATATTCCTAGGCACACTTGGCTGGACACCCCCACTACTTACTAAAGAAAGCCCCCAGGTTATGATAGTTCATTATCATAACCATGTTAACACATATATTTAAGATTCATACACACACAAATGCTAAACACTTAAAAAGGTGAAATAGAGACACCTAAGTCAGCCATGAAAATGAATGCATGTAATCAATACAACATATACATATATAAAATAGTGAAGTAGATGCCAGATCTCAATAGCTGGATTCCAGAATACAATGTCCAGATTACAAAGACAACCAAACAGCCAGAATGATCTGGAGATGACACATCTTCATCCTTGGGAAACATGGGAGCTGTGGGGAATATAGCAAAACATGGCATTAACCGGCACTTATCCTCTTTCTATCGTTGATGCTTCCCTCAGCTCCTGATGATTCGACTGTCTTTGGTAATTCTGCCTCAACTGGATCAGATGGTGGAGGAGTACCTCACCATAAAGGACACAGCAACTGGATAGGCACACAGCAAATCTCTCCCACTAGTCATTCGCATCACTTTCCCTGAGCTACACACATGCTCTGGCACTGTAGGATGTTTGGGGTATATGGCAACCCAAACTGATGATGTCAGTCTTCACAACTGGTAGTTGGGTGATAATTGGTTGGTAATAGGTTGATGGTTGGTTGGTGGGTGTTGGTTTGACTGTGATTTTTCTGCCAGCTTTTCACATAGGTTTCATCCTGTCAGGAAAGAACTCAGAATTAGTCATCACCAAGAGGGCATCATCTTGACAGGAAAGACAGAATAAGTATCAGTCACCATCCCACATCAGCCTACTCCACCTCTGCTCCTCTGTTTCATTCCTCAGAGTGCACTCTCAAGACCAGCAGACAATGTCTCCTATCATTCATCTGTCTGTTTAGTGTAAGAGATGGAAAGTCAGACATATAGTGGAGATAGATAGACACTCTCACACATATATCAATCTCTCCCCCCTCCCCTCTGCACACAGACACCACTATTTACCGTCAATACCCCTATTCCCTACGACTCTCAAGTCATTTCCACACATCCATTGATCAGGGTCAAACACACTCATGCAGCTCTGTCTGTCCAAGTACTAACCTAAATTCTGTCCCTATTCGTATGCACAAACTTCTGTTGTTAGTTTAAATGGTACACACTTGTAAGGTTATTAGTTTTACCAGTATGTGTGGGTTATTTAGGGCATAGGCATTTAGTCTGTACAGAGGAAGGTCTAAGTTTGAATCCGCTTCTCTAGCGATCAAGAACGGTCGAACTATGTGTGATCCCATAGCCGATACTGATCTCTCTACAGCAGTGACCACTTTAACAGACATCATTTAAGGTACTCGTAAACTATAATTAACTTACCCAAGCATAGGAAAAGTCCCGACATTACAGATCACCTTCTGAAAGTGAAATTTTCTGGCGTCGATGTATACATCTGAACGCTAGGAAAGCCGGCAGAAATAATGGCACAAAATTCTCACTTCAGGCGTTGGTAAGAAGGAGTTCCTTGTATACATGAGCAAGGAGTAAACCGGTTTCTAAGAAACCTCAAATAACTCCAGTAATATTTATCAAATAGTTACAAATTTGAAAATGACGCTAAGTCAAAGCAACTAGAAGATGTAGATATTATAATTATGTCCGATAAAGGCATATATCGATATAAGGAACTATATACCTTCCCGGACGAGTCCAAGTTTAAAAGTTGTGTCGAGCACAGGTAAGTCAAGTCCCTACTCTTCAGGGGTGATGTGTAATGGCTTATCATTCCACGACACTTGTTAAGCCTGTCGTAAAATATTTCGGGTTTACTTTCCTTAGCTTTGTCTTCCATATTCTTCTACCTGCAGGGTAACATGGTTGTGTCTGCATATTTCTCTGGCTCCTATCAATTGCCCTATAAAATCACATGGAAGATCCTGCTTGTTGTACTTCACCGCCGGTATAGCTCTTTGGTTCATTGGAACTCACAAGCCCCACCCCTTCACTTTGCCACTACAAGATGAAGCAACATCATAAAGAATCACAGAACAAGATAACTTCTCTGTTAAGAACAGGTCACAACAAGCCATTATCCTTCGATTCAGAACAGAGAACAACCGATTACGCAACCATATTTACACGAATTTCAAGATAGGCGTATCAGCCATGTGCACCTGTGGAAAGTTGCCTCAGCAGAACCCCTATTTTAGGACAGCACCGAATCTGACACATTCGGGCTGAACTTTTGGCTAAAAAGAACAACAGTGGAACGTAAACTCTACTGACCATTGTAAGAACTAAAAAACGAGAGTGAAGTTTATATGAGAGACGAAATTGCTGATCTAGACAGCATATTTCATGCGAACGTATATTCTTGAAATTATCCACATCTCTAAAGTCTTCTTGCCTATTTTAATTATGGAAAGGAATTATGTTGCTGTCAGTTCCTGGAAAAAGTAGGATCATTTTGAAAGACTAAAAGATTATTTTATTCCAGATATCAGCTCTGTGGCTAAGTCGATGCGAACGCTTCGTAATGCCGGGGTACCGGGTTCGATCCCAGCTGCGGGCCATACGCCTTGCGTTGGTTTCGACAGTGGTATCAGGGAGCTGACCGTCCAGAGGGCAATCGCAAACTACTGGACGTAAATTGCCTAGTGAAACCACACAACAGCCAGGGGCTGATGGGGTTGGTTCTGCAACGTCCGGTAAAGGATACGCAACTAACCTTTTTTGTGGTTCTAAAATTTATTTTAAAGCTGAGAGGATCTGCTTAGTCGCTTTTGGGGTCAATCCAGTAGGGATCGGTCATTACTCGCAAGTGGATAGTGACACGACAGGCAGCTTGGCTTGAGTTGGCTAAGCGCGTATATACTATTGTGGAATATCCATAATCCTTATTCTTCTTATTCTCCTCCTCTTCCTCCTCCTTCCCCCTTCCTTCTTCTTCCTCTCCGATGCGCTTCACTTTCCTTCTTGGAGTGTAAGGATAATGTGTGTAAGCTGGTTTTAAAGCCACATTAGGCCGCTTCTTCCATTTTTAGGGAGGGGTGAGCCGGCCTGCCCGGATAATGTTAGGGGTTGGAGGAGCTTATGACAACCGCATTAAAAATGTGCATGGGACTTAGTGACTCCTCATAATCATTTTTAGACTTTCTCTTTTTTTTTTCTCTTCCTCTCCTGCCTTACCCGACCCACACCCCAACGCAGTGGGGCATTGGCCGTCAACCAACTCACCCCAAGTCGTTCTATTCTTTGCTGTTGTATGCAGCTCACCACATGTCCTATGAATCCAGGGAATAGTGGTCAGTTTAGTTCAATTTTTTGCTCTGTTATTATGCTTAATGTGGCTATCTGGTCAGTACAGGATCTGTTTGGCTGAAATAGGCCTGTTCATCTCTTAGACTTTTTATCAGTAACATCTTTTAGTTTTTCAAAATGATCCTACTTTTTCCAGGAACTGACAGCAACATAATTCCTTTATAGTTTTCACACTGCTGCAGATCACCTTGTGTGTGTGTGTGTGCGAGCGCGCTCGCGCCTGTGTGTGCGCGCGTTAGGGGACAGTCTCGAAAAAAAAAACCAGATATCCCAGATGTCTGCTGGTATTTCTTCGGTTTCCCTGACTGTATTGAATGAGCTGTACAGCAGCAATTCCGTTGTCTCTATATTGGCTTTTATAACTTCTGCTGGGATACCATCTGGACCTGCAGCTTTCTCTTCCTTCAGAAGATTGTAGGCTTTCCTAGTTTCCACTTTAGTTGGTATCTCATAGTTGACACCCAGTTCCATTTTTAAAGGCTGGGTATCTGTAGGGACCTCACCGGCTGATCTATTTAGAAGTATTTCACACATAGCCAGCCCATCTGTCGATTTCATCTTTAGTGTTAGTGAGCACCTTTCCTTGGCTATTTTTGATTGATTCAGTTGGCTTACTGTATTTACCTACTAATTCCCTTGTGGTAATATGAACGTATCTGGTGTCTTCTTTGCTGCTGCTACCTCCGCTTCTTTTGTTAGGTCATCTAAATATTTTCTTTTATCTGCCCTCCCCCCCCCCCTCACCTCTCCTATCTTCTTTATTAGCTTCTGTGTATTTTGCCTGATCCCTAGCTTCGGCAGCTCTAGTTTGCTTTTGCTTAGATCTGCCTTTTTACTTTCCTTTCTTCCATCATTTTAATGGTTTCAGATGTTGTCCATGCTTTATGTTTTCATTTTTCTTTTGCCACGGACATTTACACAAGATTCATTCGAAATGCCGTTGATCTGATCCCAGCAGACTTCAAATGCTTTCTTCTTCAGCTAACTGCTGCAACACCTGGTACCTATTATAGCCGGTTACTAAAAATTATTCCTTAACTTCGTTATCCATGAGACATCCTACATTATACTAGTTTTTATGATTATACGATGTCAGATATATATTTTTTACGCTTCAACTTGATTGTATTTTACCAACATAAAATTATCCTTCACTGTGAGGAAACTGTTCCTCTATAAGTCTTGTCAACAAAATCATTTTTCCTGAATTTAGAATACTTTTCCACGCCCCGATCCGTCTAGTTTCACATAATCCTAAAATACTAATCAGATTATTTGTCATTTACCTTTATATCTCTGATGTTGTTCTGACATCGTGCAAAGTTCTAACATTCCAGGTGCCAATTCTGGAGGTTTTCCTATGTGAAAAGAGCTACGTCGACGATCCAGAATCCTTTGGCTTTGTCCGCAACGAGTTATCTTTCTTCTATTAGAAGGGCCTCCCCTCAACTTGTTTGACTGGGTTTTTTTCTTGTTTCTCTACTTGACGTTTCTATGGTTTGCTTTTGTGGCTACTGTTTTTACAGGAGGAGATAGCCAACCCCAAGCCCAACACCTGCCCCTGGTCGCCTCTTACGACATGCCGTGTGGGATGCAGTGTTATTACTATTCTTTGCTTCCTTTGAGGGCCCAGGTAACACACGGGTGGTTCTTTTTTTTTTTTAAGTATGTGTTTTAACGAGTAGATTTCATTTTATTACAAACATGAATAATGATAATAATATAATAATTGGGAACTTCAACGTAGCTTAAGCCCCTTGATTCCACCCCCCCCCCGATCCCTATAAAACTATAAGGGAGCACAGCGTGCCCTTCCCTAATAATGTCTTTGTTGCAGCATCCCTGACAAAATATATGGTAAATGTGTGTATATAAAGATTTGAAGTTTGAAGTTTGAACAACGGAGCAACATTGTGGCACACGGGTAGCAACCCATAAGTGCTCCGTTCTTCCTTTAACTCAAGTCTGAGTCCGAAGAAGCTCAGCACAGTGCACAGGCTCTGTAGCACCGGCGAGGATCCGAAAATACTTTATGTAGATTTTAACTCCAAATTTTGCCCGGGCAGCGCCGTTAGGCTACTCTTTTCGCACATACAATGCCTATACATAAATCACTAGTATAACACATCCTGAAATCATTTTACATCAAACAATCGTAGGTTGCTACTGTTTTCTAGTTCAGTTTTGTGTAGACAAAAAGACATGGTAGTAATCTTGCCTTTACCTTTATTTGTTTAATGACAGACATTGGATAATTGCTCATTCATAGATTTACTGTTTGATTTAAACTGAGAAATTGTACACTCAATATTTTATACATATCCACACTAAACAATGAATATAAATAATTCGTTGCAGCCAACGATATTGCAATGCTCAAGTTGGCACAGCCTCTAGAATTCAATGAGTCAGTATTGCCTGCTTGCCTGCCCTCACCAACAGATACTTTAGAACAGATATGCACCGTTGCTGGCTGGGGCAAAACAGAAGGTACACATTTGTTGTTGCTTTGGTAATGTCTAGGCTGTTGTATCCTCGTATTCGAACTTCAAGAATAGTAAATCCCCAGGATGTGATGAGATACCAGCTGAACTGATAAAAGCGGGAGGGGAAGAAAGCATACACATCTATCACGCATGATGTAACAAGATATGGAAATATGGTATATGGCCAAATGACTGGAAAAGAACTATCTTCATTCCAATACCAACCTGAAATTATGCACCAACTATAGAACTGTTGCCCTGATCAGTCATTCAAGTAAAATTCTACTAAAAATCAAACTTGGAAGACTTCGTAAGAAAATGGAAGAAGAGATTAGTGTGGTTTTAGCTGGATTTAGACAAGGAAGGGTGAGGTGGAGGGGGGGGGGACGGGCGGGCGCGGGAGGGGGGGGGACAAGAGATCACATCCTCAACATGCGTTTAATAATAGAGAAATCCAGAGAATTTAATGTAAACCTATGTTTATGTTTTCTGGTTTATTCAAAGGCATTTGGCTGTGTACAACATCAGAAACTTTAGGAAAGCATGAGGAATATGTGTACACCTTATAACAATGCTCTATCTAGACCAACAAGCAGCGGTTAGAACAGATGGCGAAATATCAGACTGGTTTGACATCAGTCAAGGAGTCAGTCAGGGCTGTGTGCTGTCATCCTATTTGTTTAACCCATACACCGAAAATATAATGAGAAATAGCATAAATGAAATAACCAGTGAGCATATATAATGCTCTAAATATCGGTTGCCATGATACCAAAGATCAGATATGCCGATGATACAGTACTGCTATCTACATCACAGACTGGTATAGAAAAACTTAATAATCTCAACGCAAAGAAATAGTGAAAATCACAACTTATATCTCAACGTAGCAAAAGCAAAGATAATCCATACAGATGAAACTACTATGGAGAAAGAAATACATGTAAATGAGGAAAGACTTGAGGTTGTAGACAGTTTTGAATATCTGTCATTGATTACCAACAATGGTCACACAATGAAAGAAATTTTACGATGACAATCAATTGCTCTTCAAAGACTAAAACAACTGAATAAATTATGGAGTCAGACAGACATAACTACAAAAATTAGATTTCTAAGAGCATGCATCTTTTCCATTGCAACTTACGCCTGTGAGACCTGGACACTTACTAAACAAGCTGAACAGCGCATAAATACCTTCGAATACAAATGATATAGACGGGTTCTAAGGATATCATGGGTAAAGAAAAGAACAAATACACCCATACCTCAAGGACTGAATATTAAAGAAGGTTGGCTGTTAGAAAAGATGAAACAAAGAAAATTAAAATATTGTGGTCACTTGAAACGTCACGAAAGTTTAAGGAGAAAAATGAAGGGGTATATGCCTGGGAAGAGAGGAAGATAAAGGCCAAAGAGAAGATGGGTGCAGGATGTAGCGGACGATCCCAAGATAGGTGTATCGGACGCGGGACATCTTGCTTGTGATGAAGAAGTTTTCCGGAGGGTTGTTATTGGAGCAAGGTTCTGCAAAGGACATGCTACTGGCTGTCTGGCATTCGAACTCATAGAAATAGTATGTCTACACACTGGAGAATGTCTGTCTAGGCAAAGTTGGATCTAAACAGTAGATAGTTTTGGTTTGGTGTGCATGATCAACTGCTAATGATCACTTGCTAATATGCTTAAATGTGTCCTTCAAAACGTTTTGGATTGTGAAAGTGTGATCACTGGAACGATATTTGCAAGAAGAGACTGAGGAAGACAGTGCGAACCGCCTTATGTCCTGACATGGAGAGTCGTCAACACCGAACTGTGCAGCTGCAGATCGCAGATTCTGGAGAGGCATTATCACACACGCCAGTCGGCAAGGCAGTTGATGATGATTGATGAGAGCCCACGGAAAGAGCTAAATTGGCTTGAAAGAATTACCCTTTTTAAGACGTCTTGAAAAAAAAAAAAACTAGCAGAGAGAGAGAGAGAGAGAGAGAGAGAGAGAGAGAGAGAGAGAGAGAGAGAGAGAGAGAGAGAGGAAGAAAGAAAAAAACTAGGCAGTCTATGTTCTTTTGGAATATCATAAGAGGTTAACAAAATTACCTCGGCTCCCAAGTTGACCCAGCCTTGAGTGGATACTAGTCTTGGAAAGTAAAGGCGGCCGGCGTGATGCTGACCACATCACTCTTCACATGCCGATTGGTCTAAATAATATAGGCCTGACGCCTGAAAGCGTGGCAAAGAGTCCTTTGCTTAACTTGACTATTTCACGAGAATGGGGCAGACTTGGAATATTGTTATAACAACAAGAAATCTAGAATGTGTCATGATGACAGGAAAGCTGGAATGTGTCATGATGACAGGAAAGCTGGAATGTGTCTTGATGACAGGAAAGCTGGAATGTGTCATGATGACAGGAAAGCTGGAATGTGTCATGATGACAGGAAAGCTGGAATGTGTCATGATGACAGGAAAGCTGGAATGTGTCATGATGACGGGAAAGCTGGAATGTGTGAGGCAATGGAGTCTCTAAGTGAGACGACCTTAGACAATGGCAAATGGGTGTGTTGTGGGGGAGTATGAGGCGTTACATGTTTAGAAAAATAGTATTCAAATCGATTGCAAACAGCCATCCATATTAACAAACAAACAAACAATAAAAACAATCCAAACATAATGAAAGCTTATAAAAATGATTGACAGTAACACATGACAGACATTTGTAGACAGGCATGAGTACTGATCCCACACGAACTTTGAGTAGTCAGTTTCTAACTTTTTGGGGTTTGTGTATCACAAACTAAGAATGTGTCTGTTGCTAGAGGTACAGATACTCTTGGATGTCGTCCACATTGCACTGAACGCGTATTTGTGTTCTTAAAACCCAGTGGATAATTACTAGTCTTGTTCAACCGATAGTGAGTAATTTGAGGGGGGGGGAAGGGGGGGGGAGTGGGTTGGTGGGGGGGGGGGGTGATAAATTATTAAGGATTACTTTTATGTCTCCGAATTACAGTGTTTAGTTTTATATGTCTTTAGAAGTACAAGGAATAATTGTGAGTGTTGTAAAAAGTAAAATGAGTTGTTTTGAGCATTGTTAGAAGCATAATGTGTAATTCTAAGTGGTATTAGAAGTGCCGTGACTAATTGTGTATATTGTTAGACATACAGTGTGTATTGTTTTAACTGTTGTTAGAAATACAGTGAGTACTTGTGTGTATTGTTGGATGTACACTGAGTACTTTTAAGTGTTGGTAATAGTGTAGAATACTATACTTTAAAGTGTTTTTAGGACAGTAAGTAGTTGTGTGTGTGTGATGTCAGAAGTACAATGAGTACTTATGCTGTGTTGTTTAAGAACAATACTGTAAGACTGTGTGCACTAACATCAGTGTCAGGTTATAAGTGTTCCTTGTTTCAGACATCGACCCTCCCAGTGTGTTAATGAAGGTGGAATTACAGGTTTACAACAGAACACAGTGTTTCAACGAGTTTCACATCACAGCTACTGATCTAGGCAAATATTTACACACCGGAAACATATGTGCTGCCAACGGAAAGCTAGGGGGCAAAGATGCCTGTAAGGTGTGTATATAGGCTTCTTTAGACCAGTACACTAGAGCAACATACGCACATATGTCTGTGTCTTCTTCTTCTTCCCTTTTCTTCTTCTTCTTCTTCTTCTTCTTCTTCTTCTTCTTCTTCTTCTTCTTCTTCTTCTTCTTCTTCTTCTTCTTCTTCTTCTTCTTCTTCTTCTTTCTTTCTTTCTTTCTTTCTTTCTTTTTTCTTATTTGCATTCAACGGCGGTAAACTTCGGAGAAAAGTTTTGATTGTTCGTCCACTCCCGGACTTTGCTCCTAGTCCAGAACTTAAGTTTAGCGTGCACATCCATTTTACAGATCTGGCTTATTTAGATGCAGAATATTGGTTCTTTGCATTTCAGACCGATGCATTTCGTGCTTGAAGATTTTGGCAACATAAGACAAGGTGGATGGAAAGAAAGCAAGAAAAAGGCAGGCAGATAAATAAATACTTGCATGGCTTAGCCACATGAATGGGTGATACAAGAACAATGATCTAATCTGTGATTCTGATGATCGTGTGAGATGGCGAAACTTGACGTCTATCAGCGCGACTAATGATGATGATGATGATGATGATGATGATGATGATAAACAAAACAGTAATTGACCTTTATGTGTGCAGATATTTATGTGCGTGTGTGTTTATGTGTGTATGTATGTCTGCATGTATGTTTGCTTGTATGTATGTGTGTACATGTGTATGTATTAGGGCTGTACCGAATATTCGCTTCGTATTCGCTTCGGGGCCGAATATTGGACCTAATAACTGTTCGGTATTCGGCTGAATAGTTGCGGTCGGGCCGAATACGAATAGTGGTTACCTTACACTCTTTTCTGGACTGGTAGAAAATAAACATATCAAGATTTCCCACCTTGGTTCATACTGTCAAGCGTTATCTTTGTGCACCACATACGAGCGTACCAAGTGATCGCATGTTTAGTACAGCTGTAAATACCTTCAGTGAGACAAGAAGTTGCCCTAATGCTGACAACATGAAACGAGAAAGCTACTACCGCTTTCATGGATTAACTAAGATGTCAGTGACAATTTACAAGTTTAGTTACGTGTTATAAAACTAAGAATACTTTCATTCCTATGTATTAGTTACCACAGACTCACTGACTCAAGGATGCAAAACATGAAATATTTTTAAATGTTTACTATTCTGTACTACATTTTGTGAAGTAAAATTTCAGAGTACATTTGACATTATGGATGTTTTCTTTATAGATCTATTTTATACACGAAAGTGGAAGAATGGGCCTCAGTTTGAATAGTGGTAAGACAGAAGTAATGGTGGAATCAAAGAAAATAATTATTCCTAAATGTGAAATAAAAGTCAATGGTTTTTTTTGTTTGTTTTTTGAGACAAGTACAGAAATTTAAGTATCTTAGCACATGGATAACATCAGATGGAAGGATGCATAACTGAAATAAGAAACATAATAGGACAGGCAAAAACTGCATTTTATAAAATGAAGAACATCTTATGCAATCTTTGTCTTTGAAGATTCAAAAAAGAATTCTTGCTTGCTACATACATCCAGTTTTAACGTATTGCTGTAAGTCCTGGACAATCGGTAGGCAGGCCAAACAATTTCCTAAGGCCTTAGAGATGTGGTTTTACAGGAGAATGCTTAGAATACCTTGGACAGCTAAAAAAAAAAAAAAAAGCAACTAAAAGGTTTTTAAAAAAAGGTGGGAGCCCGAAGACAACTAATCACAGACATCAGAAGGAGACAGTCATTATTTTTCGGCCATGTTATGAGAAGAGGGAAAATGGAACATGTGGTGGCCACTGGAAAGATCTGTGGAAGAAGGGATAGAGGAAGACAACGTGAGAAGATTCTTGACAGTCTTGTTGCATGGCATGGAGGTGTGTCAGCACACGAACTAATACATGCTGCAGCAGATCGCAGATTGTGGCGAGGCATAATCACCCATGCCAGTCGGCAAAGCACCTGATGATGATTCACTATTCGTATTTGTATTCGTATTCGGCCGAATAGTTGGTCCAGTTATTCGTATTCGGCCGAATAGTGAAAATCACTATTCGGTACAGCCCTGGTGTGTATGTATGTTGGTGTGTATATTGGAATATCATTTAGACTGCTAAAAAAAAGAGTAATCGTTACTACTTGAAAATGGCAGGAACCCGAAGTCAGCTTGACACATCAGAAAGAGACAACGGGAACATATGACAGTAGAAAATATGTATTTGTATGTTTCTGTGTGTGTGTGTATGTGTTTACACAACGTCCGCGTTCGCGCAGTCGATAGGAGACTCGCTTTCTAATCAAGCTGCGACTCGCTGCAGCTGACGGCCGGTGTTCGACACCGGGCGGTTCCCGAGGTTTACCCAGCCTCTAGGTAATGGGTACCAGAGTTTACACACTGAGGTAAATTGAGGAACGTCGCTGTAGCTACGGAGTTGCGTGCGGACGGCGACACAGGCGGACAGTTTCTTGTCACCTGTCCGTACTGGTTGCAGAGCACTTATGGTTTATAATCGTGTGCAATGACGCTGGTTCACATCTCCCGAATTTACTTTTACCACATACTCATTTGATTATATTAATTAGTTTTCCAACTCCATATTAAAACAATTGCATGTGTTTGAACATTTCTAGGGCGATTCAGGCAGCCCTCTGATGTGTGTTAAAAGAACACCCAACTCGGCAGCTTGGTTTGTAGTCGGCATTGTCTCCAACGGCAACAACTGCGCTCTACCTGGCGAACCCGGAATCTACATCAACACCCAGCAATATCTGGCCTGGATCAACACCACTATTTACTCAATGTCTTAATATTTGCAGCAAGCAGTATAGCCATTTGTTTATATCAACAGCGTCAGAACTGATAAGTCCAGGCCCCTTGAGCGTCCCTACCAGAGGAATATTTGTAGGGGCGGAAAGTACGGAGATATGAACTACTTTAGTGGGACCTACTAAAGTAGGTCATCGCTGGGCCCTCTCGAGAAAATTTACAAGTAAAATAAGGCAGTGAGCACCCCCTCCCCCCCCCCTTTCCACCCCCACTTCCATCCAACCATGTATAGAAGCTCCCTTTCAATTCGACGTAAATCTTCCCAAACAAAGTTGGTCATGTTCCATTGATAACTTTTTTCCACTGATCTACTTTCCCCGGGGGTTATGGATGTGCCGCTTTGTTGTTTGCTTTTTGGGTTGTCTTGCATGTAAGTTTTTCTTCCGAGAAAGAGAATGCCCGTGACATAGGTTGCAGCACCCAATAGGGGAGTTGTGTTAGACCCAGTTTATCTATGTTTTTGGAGTGTTAAAAGCACTGGCGTGCTGTAATATACAATACGCGATATCAACGGCATTGCCGAACACCCCCCGTAGGAGTGTGCGAAGTTGCGTGGCTCAGGAACTACCAATCAGAAGTGAGCTAGTGCGTAAATGGGCGGGCTCTGGGGGGGGGGGGGGGGGGGGAGGAGGAGGAACTATCGTGAAATTAACCAATCTCTCTTATAAATATTTGATTTTTTTTTTTAAGGAGCATTAATTTGAAACCAGTTCGTTAAGCACCGCGCGTAATTAGGTGGGTTGAACGTCATCATGAAGTTAAAGTTAGGAATCAAGAGGATTTACTTTACTGCACAGGTTTTTATCCCACATGGCTCGGTCTTTCTCCGCAGAACAGCAAGCCGCCTGCGTGGCAGAAAGCATGAACCCTGTAGCTCTAGCGACGATCTTCAGAGATCTCCGTAAAAAAATGCACCCCAGGACTAAAGGGCAAGGCCGCGAAACGAACCCGCGACCTTATCTTCAGAACGCGCAAACGGCTTGACCACTTCCCTGCGTGTCATGATTTAGTCGTGTGATAAGTACTGGATTTAGAATAAAAGAGCACGTGTTTATCATCCTATGATGCCAAGTTTCTGTTACTGACCATTGTGAAAATGGTCAGGTTGATCCTAAACTAGCCCAGGGAAGCTTAAACAGGGGTGGTGCAGATTCTTTTCTATGAAGAATGCCAACCGGTGGACATTCGTCTAAGAGTGCAGATAGGGTACGGTAACATATTTGTCAAAGCCGACAGTGACAGTCAGATTGCAAATTTCTCCGACAGAACGTAAGTTGACTAAGATATTGCACAGTCATATTGCTGCAACATTTTAACAACAAATTCATCGTAAAAATGGATGTAGCAAACAGGTGGACCGCTGTCGAAAAATACGTTGGATAGCGAATCAAATCGATGTGTTCAGTTGGGACTGTTCACTTAGGTTGTAAAACCTCCATTATCGGAAGCTGTGTTCACAGTAGGTACGAGAGATGCTGACTCGGTAAACACTTGGTTTAGTGATTAACCACAGTCCGTTTTTGCAGATGGCATTTGCAGCCTATATGAGCAATTAGATGCTCACCTCAGTGCCTACATTGACTTTGATGATCAGTCTGTGGTGCATAATTCATCCAAAATGAATTTTTTTTTTTCAAATTATGACACACCTGTTATTTGTTTCATGTTTTGGAGGAGAAAAAACCCACTGGGAGGGTTGTCAAATGAACGCGATTTAAACACTTCATTTTATTTCAAAAATATAATATTATATTTATCTGCAAATAAGCTAATTATTATTATTATGCACTCTAACAGTCTTAGGAACCCCCCCCCCCCTCCCCGACAATTCATAAGAGTACTAAGCACCCCCTCCTCCAGAAGCCACCCTCTCCCTAGGCCCTCTCCTCCTCTGAAGCTCCCTTCTTCTAAAGCCCTCCTCTGCAGATGACGTTTCCTGTAGCCCCTATCCAGAAGACACCCGCCCCCTCCCCACGCCCCCTACCCACGCCCCCCCCCCCTCCCCACGCCCCCCCTCCCCCATCCCCGATCCAGAGCCTCCACAATGTTTTCTGTGTTAATATTCTTTGAATACTGTACCTTGTGTGAGTGATGTACCTCTTGTTTCCTTTACTGTTCAGGCAAAACTGCGTCTGCCAAAGTCAATCTGAAGCCAAAAACTGATTGAACATTAAAAAAAATGTTACTATAGTTCGTTCAACAATTGATAAACACACACGCAAGCCATTTTATCGAAAACTGCCTGTTAGATCGCAATGATTTTTTGCATGCAGCCTTAGAATATTCATGACAAAAATAAATTGTATTCTTTAGTCCATAGATGCCCAGGATGATGAATATCAGCCAATTCCTTTGATCTTTTCGAAACACTGTAAATTTGTAGAATTTCCATTTTTGTTTGTTTGTTTTGTTTGTTTGTTCAGAGGAGTGTCTTCATAAAACAATAATAGGTGAAATCAATTTATTGGTTTTCATTTATGTTCAACTGAGCTAAGTTGAGCTGAGTCAATAAAGACATCACAGCACTCAGGGCATTCACATATGTGCTCCCTCCCCATCTTTAGCAGCTAGCGCAGAGTTCCAATGCTAATGAAACCGGACGCAGTCTGATTATATGTTATGATGTCTTACCTCTGAGTGTAGTGTGCCGGCCAGGCCCTCTGGTCACACACAGGTGTATTATTCTTTCCAGGCCATGATAATCTATTCTCTCTTCTGAATTCGTTACTTGTTCCCAACGGGTCTTGTCCACGTCTGCCTTGTCATGTATCAGTTCACACCCAGTCATGCAGATCCAGCCAATCTGTTTGCCTTGTTCAATTGTAAACATGTCCCCAGTATGCAACAGTTAGTATTCCCCTTCAGTCACCATTAGACCCCACGGTATATATCTTAACTGCACAGCAAATTGTATTATGGTTGACACATTTGGATATGGAGATGTATTTGTTGCAATTGTAGATGTACCAAACGGGTTGATGATATTCAACCACTCATCCCCCCCCCCTCACACACACACACACACACACAAATTGGTTTTAAATCATTCATAATCTGACGTTCTCAAAGGTAAAAAATTGTCACTGGCTGAACAAACTATAATCCATCTCGGTGCCAGCACTCGTCTTCCTCTCAGAGCACATGTTCAACACACTTTTTCCAGAAATGAATGTATATATTTTTAGAGGGATTCACGTGTCAGAACTTCAACATCACACATTTTAAATACTGTTCTTTTCGTCAACTCGTCTTTTGACTCTAGCCCAAACAAGCTCTATCGAGTTGAGGTTTGAATGATATGAAGGGAGTCGCATAAGGGCCTATCCAGAATTGGAAGCTCCATGAGAGAGAGAGAGAGAGAGAGAGAGAGAGAGAGAGAGAGAGAGAGAGAGAGAGAGAGAGAGAGACAGAGACGAGTGAGAGAGGATCATAGCAAATTCTAAATTAAGCCGAAGATAGCAAAGACAAAAATAATGGTTTGCGAACGTAGAATGCCTCGCGAAGCCACATCGTGCAAGATATTCACCATTAAATGAAAGAGAAATAGTGCATTGTGTAGAGCAAGAGCAAGATGGAAAGATAGCTTTATGGAAACAATACAATGGCATGATATGTCTAGGCGCCCAGAAAAGCATGCCCCCAAACCACATATCTACCTTGACAAACAAAAGGGTGTTGGAGGAAGCATAGAGAAGAAGATAAAATTAAACAGCATCACTCAGCTAGGGTACAACTACTTTTCGTTTAATTTATCATGTGGATTAGCTGTCTGTGCGACTGTTTTCGTTTATTGCTGTGTTTTATTAGTGTTGTTTTATTAATAATGCAGACCTAATTCTTTTAGTATCATGCAACTCTCAATGTGCTTGTTGCTTCCTGGTTACATCATTTGCATTTCTTACCTCCGTATTAGCCATCTAGTTGTTATTTTAAACGTAACCCTAGCTATTGTTACTTCAATTGTTCTGTCTAAGATGTTTTCAATTTAATCCCTTTGACTATTTCATAATTCTTATTCATTATCAGTATCGATAGCCTAGCACATGAGTCAGGCCGATTCGTCCTACGATGCAGCAGCCATCTCACCTTTCAAAGCTCACAGTATGTAGTAGGAATAGATTAACATATCTCCTTTCAACGGTCCATACTTCTTCCTCCACCAGCCAATGCTGAAACGGTCAGTCTGTCGGCTCTTCCATTTCCTTTCCACCCGCCGTGTCCTAGTGTGCCCCGACGGTACTTCTAAATACTGTCAACCCGTTCTAGTCGGCGTTTGCCAATCTGGATCTTCTTCTTCAGCATGCTCAGTGAATCTGTCACTATCTATGCATGAGTTTATTTTGTTCCGCCAATCATGCATGTGCCCACGTGACAGCTTTTATCTCCATTGTCATACTAGAAGTAGTTAAAGTTAATGCATGAAAATCTTTGTTTAGTGATCTCATATTCACCTGCGCTGTGTATGTCACCTAAACCGCTATTCACGAGTCAATGAGCCATACGTATAGATGATGACGCCACCTGGCAGAGTGTGTTCATAGTCATAACAATCATTAATCCTCTAGCCACAAATAAGTCATTTTTCAGGCTTTTACGGTTTTTGGCTGACAGAATATCATTAGACAGTACCTAGTACGTCTGCATGACAGCTTTTGTACTAGCTACAACTCAGGATTTTGTACACATAGAGGGTATGGTAATATATATTTATATATATATAATTTGAAATTTAAAAAAAAAATGATTGTTTACCATTGTGACGTCTCACTAAATTTATGATGTCGTCACTTTGCTCTGTATGGTTGTGTCAAAATTGTCTTGGTCAAAGAAAAGATAGCTGTCCTTACTTTGTTTTGTTTGTATTTAACGAATGTCTGTCTCTTCGTATAAAATCAGATTTGGCCAGAATAAGGATTTTAAATTAAAAAAAAAAAATCATTTAATGACTTGAGGGCCGAAGTTACCCATAAGCTAGTAAGCTTGCTTATCTGTTTGGTGGTCATAGGTTCAACATCCTGGGTTTTTGTAAAACACTTAACAACACTTCAGATTTCTTCTTCTGTGTCTTTGCTTTCTCTAATTTATTAATGTTTTTTTAAGGGTATAGTTTCAGTGAATTATAATGATGGGTCGATTTTTTATATTTTGACAAAACTTCATTTCCTAAATATGCAGGGAAATGTTTGATGTTAAAGACTTTGTAACTTAAGAGACAATTTGTTGGGTTAAAATAAGTTACAATAATACCATATATTTGGGTCAGAAAGAGTTAAGTAAAAAATATTAGGTTGTTTCTATGCTCATCTTTCCTTTCGCTTTGTCTGTTATGTGTTTATAATAGGTTTTTTGATTGTTGAGGAATGCGAAAGAATATGTTATTGTTTAGGCAGCATAAGATTACTGCATAATAGCCATTTGTGATTTCATGGAGTTGGATTGTTTTCTATCATGCAGCAATGACACTTTATCAGATATTTTTCTTTATTCTTCCTCTAGAATTGCAACACCCAGTATCTTAAAATCTATTGGGAAAGGGGGGGGGGATGATTAAGCAACAAGAACATCAGTATCAATTATTCACTACATGATCAGGGAGCCACGCCAGTCTACTGGCCAGACATCCGTCAGCCCACCTGTAAGTCAAGTGTTTGAATCCGAACATCACTGATCATTGAAGGGAGAAAAAACCTGACTCGCTGATCGACTCAGCCTACAATGAGTGCTGTGTAGTGTCCTGGGAAGAACTGAAAGGCGGCGCGATGATGAGGACATCACTCACCGAGTACCGACTGGTCTATACAAATGTGCATCTATTATCGGGGATATGCCTGATGTGCCTTTGGTATAAAAAGGGTTATTTATATAGTAAAACCCCAGCATACGAATTTAATCCGTTTCATGACTGAGCTCGTGTGAAGAATAATTTGTATTTCAAACCATTTTCAATAATAAAATTATTGTAAATATTTTTAATTCGTTCTAACCCTTCACAATTCACGGTGGTAGTTTCAAAATGATATTTCTCGTTTCGTTAACGGGGCGATTTTGTGGCACTGCTTTGTGTTGTTGTTTTTGCCTAAATCAGAAAACGGGTTACTGAAGTCCTTTTCCGGCAATGTTCACGTGACCTAAACCATTTAATTGTTATCGAGATGCTATCGGGTACCACCGACAGTTATAGCTTTTTCAGCTGGTATTCTGAATTTCGCTTTGTACTTGGGAGCAAAAAACCATTGGCCAGCCTGACCTCTTCTGCCGAAAGAGGCGCTTTCTTCTGTCGAATTGTTCCAGGTGCTAAATCCTAAGTGCGCCATTATGAACCTCAGCGTAAGAGACAATAGAATATTTGCGGGGTCAGAGATTTGCAGATGACAATGAGGGGATGTGGGCGGTGCCATCTTAGTTACTGGCAGCACCCAATAACTTCTAGTTGATGGACATCTCCAGTTTTGTGCACCGGTGGACGACATGCGTTGCAAGGCAGGGAGA
>CAJHNH020005002.1:443884-466384 GCA_905116865.2 Candidula unifasciata
CGGTGATGGTAAGTATAATTAACGAGACCCCGCTTAAAGCATTTCCATCATTAGGAACACTCTATTTTTATTGTCTTGCCCAGAAACTTTGGATCGGCTGGTCGAACGGTTAGAACGCTAGGCTGTCAAGCGGGAGACCCGGGTTCGAATCCTCGGTAAGGCTGGAGATTTTTTCTGAAAAGGGCTGAATAAAATCCTCACTGTGGCGACCGACTATCCATGCGGCCGTAAATCCCTAAAATTAAAAATCGGTTGTTAATTGCACACTTAATGTTTAACAATTTTGTTTAATAAACCCCATGCCAGGGTACTTTATCGACATAATGTAATTTTGAGTGCAAAAGAGCTACACTAAAATCTATAGGGGTAATTACATGTGCACAGTGACAAAATAATGACATCCGTATGTGGTGTGTGCTGTTAAATACGATAGCTGGGCATATATGAACAGCCTGCGACGCTTACAAAATAATTTAGATCACTGAAACTGAAACACAATTGCGAAAAATGATTGATGGACATAATTGTAAAAGAAAGTCAAAACATGAGCCTTTGAATAGAGGAGAGACAAAATTAATGGTACATTGACCCTTCAAAATGCAACATCAAAATAAATGGGACAATTCAAGTCAGTGCTCTTGTCTTGCTCTTAAAATGGCCAGATGTCCAGGAATTTATCCATTTGCCTTCCCAATTCTGTTTTCCGTCAAATGTGCCAACAACACTGAATGTATAAGTTTAATTTTTCTTATAAGGCCGTGGTTTTAACAGGCCAGGAGAAGGATGACGTTTGTTTTGTTTAAACCCCCTATTATCTCAGGAAAGTCTTTGCATTCTTTTAAAACGTCACATCTCTACTGCTAGTAGTTTTTTTTTTTTTTCAGGTTGTCTGCTTTTGTCGTACGCACACAACACAGTTATGTATGGCACTTCAACGTTTGTTTTCCTTACTGCTATTAACGTCTTTTTATTGATGGGTATCTGTTGAATCTGGTTTTAGGCCACTTTTGGTACAGCAGTTCTTGTTCTAATCTCTGCACGGCGTTTTGCGTTAGGTGTTAAGACTCTCCCATTATCGTTCTATCAATTATCTTGCTCAAGAATGTCGCCACTTGTATGAATTTCGTAACCTAGTATTTCTTTCGTCTTGGCGAAGACCCTAATTTCAAACAGTATTCTGCAATATTCGTCCTAGCAGCAGAATGTGCAGCAATGTGTCTAAATATTCCGGTGTGTATGATCTAAGCGGAAGTCAGTTTTCAACACATGGTAAAATATTGGTATTAAAATAATTAACTACTCAATACAATATTTTTTGTTCCAATATTGAGTTAGCAGTGCCAAATGTGGACAATAATAACAACAGGAAGGAAACAAAATCCAGCCAACGCACATTCAATGTCTACCACGAATCCTAAATGTGACTAGAAGCGACGATATCAGGAGAGAAGCTGTGACAGAACCAGTGCGAAACTACACCAAGAGACAACTGATCAGATGGAACGGACATGTGTCAAGACTAAAACTATATAATGCTTATCAAAGAGCTTGTCACTTAGACATAACGGAAGCAGAGCTGCAGGTCGACCACGCAAGCGATGGATAGATGGAGTATTCCAGGCCGTATATGCCAGCATCTACGTTACACATAAATCCACCTGATGCGTCTTCCAAACCTGACGCTGAATTGCAGAACAATTTTTGAGAACAAGAAGAAGAGTTTACAAGGAAAATAAAAATGAAATTACACAAGCATGCATTTATTAACGCAGTACAAACATTGTTACTTTAAAACATAAATTAATCACTTCAAACATAATAAGTGCCTAAAGTAATTTACCATGTAAATATGAATAAACATGAATAGTTTATGCAATCTTTCTTTTGGCAAATGAGGTGAGAAAGAGAATTCTCAAGGGCTATATCAATCCTAACACGATATGCAGAAGTAAATTATGGACACTTAGTCATTAAGTTAAAAAAAAAATAATGTAGAAGCAACATATATGTGGTTTTAAAGACAGATAATGAGAACACCCTGGATAGATAGAAGGAGTATCCTGAAAAAGTGACTTACGAAAAGAACCGATTGCTGACACCAAAAAGAGACAATTTACATTCTGTGCTTATATCAAGAGAAGGAGAAAACTGGAAACATCGTGACCGTGGGTAAGTTGGAGGGAGGCAGCGGGAAACAGAGAGACAGAAGATGCTGAGCAGTTTGACATCATTGCATAGAGGATCATCTATGTCAGAATTAATGAAAGTACAGGAGACAAGGTGTGAATAGACATGACTAACAACGCCACACTTCGTGGACTGAAAGAAGGTTGTCGGTCGACATAACTAACATCGCCATAAGGCAAAGACTAAAAGAAGGTTGTTGGTAGACATATCTAACATCGCCATAAGGCAAAGACTAAAAGAAGGTTGTGGGTAGACATGACTAACATCGCCATAAGGCAAAAACTAAAAGAAGGTTGTGGGTAGACATAACTAACATCGCCATAAGGCAAAGACTAAAAGAAGGTTGTGGGTAGACATATCTAACATCGCCATAAGGCAAAGACTAAAAGAAGGTTGTGGGTAGACATGACTAACATCGCCATAAGGCAAAGACTAAAAGAAGGTTGTTGGTAGACATATCTAACATCGCCATAAGGCAAAGACTAAAAGAAGGTTGTGGGTAGACATATCTAACATCGCCATAAGGCAAGGACTAAAAGAAGGTTGTGGGTAGACATATCTAACAACGCCATACGTCTAAGACTAAAAGAAGGTTGTGGGTAGACATGACTAACATCGCCATAAGGCAAAGACTAAAAGAAGGTTGTTGGTAGACATATCTAACATCGCCATAAGGCAAAGACTAAAAGAAGGTTGTGGGTAGACATATCTAACATCGCCATAAGGCAAAGACTAAAAGAAGGTTGTGGGTAGACATATCTAACATCGCCATAAGGCAAAGACTAAAAGAAGGTTGTGGGTAGACATGACTAACATCGCCATAAGGCAAAGACTAAAAGAAGGTTGTGGGTAGACATGACTAACATCGCCATAAGGCAAAGACTAAAAGAAGGTTGTTGGTAGACATATCTAACATCGCCATAAGGCAAAGACTAAAAGAAGGTTGTGGGTAGACATATCTAACATCGCCATAAGGCAAAGACTAAAAGAAGGTTGTGGGTAGACATGACTAACATCGCCATAAGGCAAAGACTAAAAGAAGGTTGTGGGTAGACATATCTAACATCGCCATAAGGCAAAGACTAAAAGAAGGTTGTGGGTAGACATGACTAACATCGCCATAAGGCAAAGACTAAAAGAAGGTTGTGGCTAGACATGACTAACATCGCCATAAGGCAAAGACTAAAAGAAGGTTGTGGGTAGACATGACTAACATCGCCATAAGGCAAAGACTAAAAGAAGGTTGTGGGTAGACATGACTAACATCGCCATAAGGCAAAGACTAAAAGAAGGTTGTGGGTAGACATATCTAACATCGCCATAAGGCAAAGACTAAAAGAAGGTTGTGGGTAGACATGACTAACATCGCCATAAGGCAAAGACTAAAAGAAGGTTGTGGGTAGACATATCTAACATCGCCATAAGGCAAAGACTAAAAGAAGGTTATGGGTAGACATGACTAACAACGCCATAAGGCAAGGACTAAAAGAAGGTTGTGGACAGACATGACTAACATCGCCACAAGGCAAAGACTAAAAGATGGTTGTGGCTAGACATGACTAACAACGCCATAAGGCAAGGACTAAAAGAAGGTTGTTTGTAGACATGACTAACAATGCCATTAGCAATGACTAAAAGAAGGTTGTGGGTCGACATAACTAACAACGCCATAAGGCAAAGACTAAAAGAAGGTTGTGGGTAGACATGACTAACAACGCCATAAGGCGAAGACTAAAAGAAGGTTGTGGGTAGACATATCTAACAACGCCATAAGGCAAAGACTAAAAGAAGGCTGTGGACAGACATGACTACCAACGCCACAATGCAAGGACTAAAAGAAGATTGTGGACAGACATAACTAACAACGGCATAATGCAAGGACTAAAAGAAGGTTGTATGCAGACATGACTACCAATGCCACAAGGCAAGGACTAAAAGAAGGTTGTATGCAGACATGACTACCAATGCCATAAGGCAAGGACTAAAAGAAGGTTGTATGCAGACATGACTACCAATGCCACAAGGCAAGGACTAAAAGAAGGTTGTATGCAGACATGACTACCAATGCCACAAGGCAAGGACTAAAAGAAGGTTGTATGCAGACATGACTACCAATGCCACAAGGCAAGGACTAAAAGAAGGTTGTATGCAGACATGACTACCAATGCCACAAGGCAAGGACTAAAAGAAGGTTGTATGCAGACATGACTACCAATGCCACAAGGCAAGGACTAAAAGAAGGTTGTATGCAGACATGACTACCAATGCCACAAGGCAAGGACTAAAAGAAGGTTGTATGCAGACATGACTACCAATGCCACAAGGCAAGGACTAAAAGAAGGTTGTATGCAGACATGACTACCAATGCCATAAGGCAAGGACTAAAAGAAGGTTGTATGCAGACATGACTACCAATGCCACAAGGCAAGGACTAAAAGAAGGTTGTATGCAGACATGACTACCAATGCCACAAGGCAAGGACTAAAAGAAGGTTGTATGCAGACATGACTACCAATGCCACAAGGCAAGGACTAAAAGAAGGTTGTAAGCAGACATGACTAACAACGCTATAAGGCAAGGACTAAAAGAAATTTGTATGCAGACATGACTAACTAACAACGCCCCATGCACTATAAGAAGGTGTCGGTTGATATGACTACTAACACCACATGGAATTGACTATAAGAAGTAGAACCTAACACAAACCAGCTCATTGAAGGCATAGTTGAGTGAGTTGCATTCAACCCCACCAGGAACGTGCAACCAACAATAAACATCTGATGACACAAAGTGCCACCATTCGCTTGAGAATCATCCAGGCATAAGTCACAGAAACCCCTTTCAACCGTTAGGTTATGTTAGGATCGCCGACAACATCCGAGTTGGGCTTTAAAATAATTAAAAAGATTGTGTACTTTATTGGTTCAAAGTTTAAAAAAAAAAAAAAAAACTCAGTCTTTAGTTTCTACCTGATATTGACTCGACTGCAGTCATTCATGTTTCTGAAACAAGTCATCCTGTCATACACAATAAATTGGCTCCAAATCGAATAACATTATGACTTAGAAAATAAGAATTGGTGTGAGATTAGTTTCACTAATTGTTTAAACACCTGTTATATGATGATACACAAGTAAGTAAAAGCCGAACCAGCACAGCGGCTAGTGAGGAGGGATTGTCACTTTTTTCGATTATTTGCCCCTACAAAGAACACTATTGTTGACCCAAAGGTTAGTTGCGTATCCTTTACAAGACGTTGCAGAACCAACCCTAACAGCCCCTGGCTGTTGCGTGGGTTTTCTAGGCAAATTTACGTCCAGTAGTTTGCCATTGCTATCTGGACGGTCGGATTTCTTGATACCACTGTTGAAACCAACGCAAGGCGCATGCCCCGCAGCTTAGATCGAACCTGGCATTTCGACATTACGAAGCGTTCGCATCGACTTAGCCATAGAGCCGACAGTGTTGACCCAGCATCGTTAAAATATATAACTTGCTTTTTTTTGTGTGAGGGTGGGGGTGGGGGGGGGGGGGGTGGGCTAATCAAGACGACGAGAAAAAGAACCAGTCAGTTTATCTCAGAAACTTTGTCTAGAATATGTGAAGGTCATGGACAGTAGCATGATTATCAGTATGCTTGTTTTCTAAATCAGTAGCTGTACAGACGTTAAGCTCACTTTGGAGAGAGAGAGAGAGAGAGAGAGAGAGAGAGAGAGAGAGAGAGAGAGAGAGAGAGCGCTTACTTTGGAGAGAGAGAGAGAGATAAAGATATCTATATAAAGAAAGAGATAGGGGAGCGCACACACATACAAACCTCGCAGAAATCATGAATTAAAAAAAAAAAAAAGCTTCAGAAAAAAAGAGAAAAAACGTTTCAATTCAAATTTTAAAAACATTTTCCGTTACAACGTTAAATAACGAAGAGACACACAGTAAATATACATATATTGCACAACTGCAAGTATGAAATGATTGTTAGCCTCAGACTTCCATGGTGACCAAGTGGTTGTTCTTAGACCTGCTAGCGAGCTGAACAGTGTTACAAGAGACGATGTGATTTGTCTGTTACAATTGACAGATGTATATTATGGGCTTGTCTATATGTTTATGTAAACTTTGTAGCTGTCCTCCTGATGAGATAGAACAATTAAGTTAGCTAGTTAATTGCGCGGTATATTGGTTTGGTTTATACAACCGATCAACCTCAGGACACAAGAGTAGTAACTCATAAGTGTTCCGTTCTACATCTGACTCAAGCCTGAGTCCTAAGAATCTCAGCGCAGTGCACGAACTCCGTAGTACCGGCGAGGATCCTGAAATACAATATGTAGATTTTCAACTCCAAATTTTAGTTGGGCAGCGCGGTTAGGCTACTCTTTTTCGATTTCCAACTGCCAAAGGATTTTAGGGATACACACGGGCGTCAGATCTTACTAACTAGAAACCAATGGAAATTACTAGAAGTCCACGTGAAAATTTGTTTTGATATACAAGAGATGGCTAAAAAAAAAAAAAAAATAATGCCTTCTCATTTTTCATCAATGTAAGCACGGTATCCGTGTGCAATTTTTAAATTTAGCAAGGTTCTTCGAACACTCGTTTGCACTGTGTGGCATTAGCAACCTGTTTCAGTAACAGGTAGCACCAGTGTAGCGGTTTTAAACGGTTATCAAAGACGTTGATTAAAAAAAAAACGTAATGTCAAAGAATTCATTAATGCTAAAGGCGAAAGAACAAGAAGAAGAGCCAGAAATTTTGCTGGAATTTACAGCAGATGGACCTAAAGAAGTCGAAAAAGAAGAAGAAGAAAAAGAAGAAGAAGAAGAAGAAGAAGAAGAACCAGGTATGTCGGAATTATGAAACTGTCCGCATAATACCCAGGCCATAAGTGCCAACTATAGAGCAGTACAAATGCCTTTTCTCCTCTGCCTCCCCCCCCCCCCCCCCCCCCCCCCCCCCCCACGGCTCTCTAAAATCGTTCACTGATACATTTTTACCCGTAACACTTTACCTGTTTGCTAGTTAGTACTCTGGTCACCTAAGCTTCAAAATTTGTTGTAAGTTTTCTTCTTTCTCTCATTAGCCATTATGAAATTGAGCAATTTATTTCTATGCTTTGTTGTTGCAGCCCAGCTAAAGCGAATCCTACATCTGGCTGTGTTGTCATTCTATATGTTTTACATCTACTTATTTTTGCTTGTGTCTAGAAATTGTTTTTGACGTTTAGATGTTATATGTAATTGAAGATCGTTTTCAGTTGTTAGATTTTTTATAGTATCGTTTTTGTTTCCTGTCAGAATTAATTTAATACTTACTGTAAAAAAAAAAAAAAAAATATGTTTTGCGCATATTCTGTTTTAGTCTGGGGCGCGTAAATTCAGGTAACTGCTATTCTTGAAACTAACTGGGGTCAACAATTTGGCAGCCTCGGTGTCGATTATGAGCACGTGTAAATCATAGCAACATTATTTGAACTTTAAACCCAATGGCTTGCGAATTATATATAGCTGTGATGTCGACTTTTTGGTTTTTCCCCCATGTGATTTTTTCCCCATTTGATTTAGAAAAAAAAAAAAAAAAAAAAAAAAAAAAAAAAAAAAAAAAAAAAAAAAAAAAAACAAACAAACACACACACACACTTTAAACACACCAAAAGTAAAGCAATGTGAGGAACAATTTCAGAAAGATGGCTGCATATTGAGATGATTGAAACTGGGGGATGATAGTTTCTGGGGATACCACTAAGGCTTCTTGTAAGTATTGCAGTTGCCAAATGAAGGCAAAAGTGCAAGACTCGAAGAGTCATTCACAGATTGAAAAATCATTCAACCGCAGTATCACTCAGAGATATTACACCGCTGACATCTGTTATTAGAACCACACATAATAATGAATCTCTGTACCGAGTTATTTGGAACCTCAGCTATACCTTGCATATCAGATCAATTTAAAAATGGATAATTTAAAAACACAAAGACTGGGAACAGAAAAATTAAAAGAACAACTTAAGTAAGCTCCGTCAAGATTTTCTTGTCTCATTATTAAAGCAACCGAAACAGAGACTTCCAGAAAATGTAGTACTGAAAAAAATATTTTACACGTTTCTGCTAACAACGTACTCCAGACAGCAAAGGAAGTGTGTAAATACTGTAATGTTTTGTTAATTTTTAAGGATTATTGAAAACTGACCGACTCAGTTTTTTTCCTTCTGTCGTCTATCTCACAGTTGAGCACAGGCCCTATACCAAATAACACCAAGCGGTTCTATCCGTCGATTTTGCAGCCCTCCCCATCTTTTTATCTTCACTGTCTAGCTCCCTTCGCCATGAGTTTTTTGGGTTCCAATGCAAAGCTCTACATTGGTAATTCTATCATACGATTTAATTTTATGTATTCTGTGCATTTGATTCATTGAGGGGCAGAAGAGAAATATAATCAGCGAAGTCCAAATCTCAAGCTATTTTGTAGGGGTCAACTGAATTCCATGCCTGGTGTTAGCAGTTGCTGTCTTCAAACTCCAGTCTACTGACAGTACAAATTGGAGAGGCGACAAAAGACATCCCTGTCGCTGACCTGTTTTAATTCAGATGTATCTGTTAGCTTTCTCTCATTAAGAACTTACCTTTATGTTTCACTGAAAGCTGAGAGTGGTTTTACGAAATCAAATATATAGAATGTGCAACACTTTCCTGCAATTTTGAGCTAAGAATAGCTAGCTTGTTGGCCACCTTGCTATCCATCTAAAAATAGATACTGGCTTGGAGTATAAATCAACTCACGCGCTAGAACCAGGGGCCTAGAAAAATCGTGGTTGGATTATCGGGCGTCAAGTTATCGTTCCTGGCTTGATTGCAAGACGTAATTTTTCTGTCGATCATCAAAGAGTGGCTAGAATTACTGAAGTCTGAGGTACGTAGTTTTTGAAAAGATTTCAACATCATTAAACTAAATAGAACAAGAATTATTAGCATGTCGATATAATGCTATCAGATAAAATGCTATCAGATATTATGCTATCAGTGAACACCTAAAAACAAAATTGGGTAAAGGGCCTTCGACTTCCCCAAAATTGTCTATAAGACAGAGCCAGCAGTGCATTAGGGGAAGGTATGTATAAGTGTGAAATCAACGTTATCATGTGATGAACTGCAAATAAACATAATAATATATGTAAACCAAAATGAAATGTATACATAAATACTTATACTTAAAATTATAACGCCTGTACATGGTTCCAAGAGAGGGGGGGGGGGAGCAGTTTCCATGCAAATTCCGGTGGGGGAGGGGGGGGGGCAAGAGGAAGGGTGTAACCATTTATGAAAATGTGGGAGGGGCGGGTTGGGGGGGGGGAGGGGTCAAGACCCCGCCCTACAATTTTCAGGCACAGGGTAAGAGAATAATTAAGATACCCCAGTTCCCAGGTTCCTACCCCCACCCAATCCACCCTCCCTCCGGAATACTACAGCTAATTATTTTGCTGTAGCATTTTATCTCTGTCTACTGGTCGTGCATCCAGGTATCATTGTTCCTTCTACGTCATTTGCACGCTGCTATCATTTCGAATATTCCTCTCCTAATGTGGCACTCAATGTGTGTGTATGTGTGTTATTTTGGAGCCCCAAACCCGGCTGTAGTCGGGAGCTCTAATTAAATACAACCTAATGGTTCAACCGGGTTTCTGGGACTTGTGCCCGGGTGATCCTCATCAGAATGACGGCACTTTGTGTCACCGGGTATTGGTCGCTCATTGTACAGTCCTGGCGGGGTTAAGCGACGCAAATGCCTTTTCGAATTTCAGTATCAACATTGAGGTACAGTTTCATGAATTCGAGGCATCTGGTAAATGTTGCTTTGATTCTACTTTTCTAGGCTAAAGGACAATAGATGAAGGATGTGTTTAATATCAAATCGCGGCTTTTTAATGCTGACACACACTGTGATTTTTTTTTTTCTTACCCGTTTTTCTTCTCTTCCTTATAATGTCCTACCTAATCTTTAAAGGAAATATCCCGAAAGCTGTGGTGTCAATTCTATGCTCAACTCCCGAAAGCTGTGGTGTCAATTCTATGCTCAACTCCCGAAAGCTGTGGTGTCAATTCTATGCTCAACTCCCGAAAGCTGTGGTGTAAATTCTATGCTCAACTCCCGAAAGCTGTGGTGTCAATTCTATGCTCAACTCCCGAAAGCTGTGGTGTCAATTCTATGCTCAACTCCCGAAAGCTGTGGTGTCAATTCTATGCTCAACTCCCGAAAGCTGTGGTGTCAATTCTATGCTCAACTCCCGAAAGCTGTGGTGTCAATTCTATGCTCAACTCCCGAAAGCTGTGGTGTCAATTCTATGCTCAACTCCCGAAAGCTGTGGTGTCAATTCTATGCTCAACTCCCGAAAGCTGTGGTGTCAATTCTATGCTCAACTCCCGAAAGCTGTGGTGTCAATTCTATGCTCAACTCCCGAAAGCTGTGGTGTCAATTCTATGCTCAACTCCCGAAAGCTGTGGTGTCAATTCTATGCTCAACTCCCGAAAGCTGTGGTGTCAATTCTATGCTCAACCTTCAATAATCACCGTATTTACTACTAAGGTACACATTTTCTCGATGTGATTCGAACCCAAGACATTTCGGTTTGGTAGGTAAACGCCTAGCCACTTAGCTACGAAAGCTTCCAGTATCAACATAGCTGTCCGCGTATGTCAGTTCTGTCCCTTCTATCTTCTCAGCGTTTAGCGGCTATACATACCGGCGAAAATGTCTCGTTGTTAGTCCACTTCTGGACTTTGGTCTTGACCTAAACCTGTAAATATTTTTTGTGTGCACGTTAGTTTTAAAAAATCCCCCGTGTGGGTTCCGGGGCCCCATTGTGGGGAAAACAAGAATAGACCCACTGCCTCCCCGAAAAGCATGTCGTAAGAGTCGAATAACTGGGGAGCTTCCTTTGAAGTCGGAGTGCATCTGCCGGAGAGGCAAGGAACCAACAGTCTGTATTCAAGAGAATGAGATCTGTAAAACTGATGCACACGCAACACTCAAGTTCTAAAGCAGAACTGCAGTTCAGTAGTGGACGAGCAACCAGAACTTTCCGCCAGAGTGTACAACTGGTGAACGCGAAGAAGAAGAAGTTTTAAAAATCTGCCTTATTTGTATGCAGATTCTTGCCTCCTTGCCACTGGGGCATTCTCACTTAGAGGTAAACATCCCTGATTAGTCGCTTTTTACGACATGCTTGTTAGGGTAGTGGGTCCATTCTTTGTTATCCACAATGGAGCCCCGGAACCCACACATTAGAACAGGTTGCCGTTCAGTTCTTTAACATGTATAGTCAGTATACCGCCTATCTAGTTACCACGAGACATTACTGTGGTACATTCTGAATATTGTATGCGGAATCAGTTCTTCAATCTCTATCACTTTTCCCGCGGCTTTTTTTTTTAGCGCGAATCTGTAGTTTCCCCTAGTGGTTCCAGGTCCGTCCAGCTGGGGATGCGCAGAGTAGGCCCGCTACCCCTGTAACATACATGGTGTTAAAGGTGACTAGGAATGCCTAGCAGTACATATTATGTGGCTCTACATCTCCTCCAATAATGTGTGTGGGCAGGACATTTTCAAAGTGTGTGTATTATAATTACTCGTACAGATTCAGAAGACTGACGGAGAATGTCGTCATGAGACTGTGCCCCCCACCCCATCTTCTCTCTCTCTCTTTATCTCTCTCTCTCTCTCTCTCTCTCTATTATATATATATATAAAACTCGTCCGCTCGCTCGCTCACTCTCTCTGTATCTGAATCACCGCTTAAATACAGACAAATGTTATGTTTTTGCTTCATATCCTTTAATTTATGTGCTTATGACTCTCTTCTCTCTCTCTCTCTCTCTCTCTCTCTCTCTCTCTCTCTCTCTCTCTCTCTCTCTGTCCCTCTCTCCAGATCTTTTTTAGTATCTCTCGTGTGTTCGTTCACGCAACTGCATGAGTAATTTTTTCAGAACATGTAAAATATTCAGAATGTATCACAGTAATGTATCATGGTAATTAGATAGGCTATATACTGTCTATACATATTAAAGAATTTAACGACAGCCTGTTCTTATGCAAGCAAGAACAATGTAATGCAAGAACTATACAACGCTTGTAGCAAATCGGTAAATAACATGTGTATATTTAATGCATTAAACCAAACAATTTATTGAGACCTCGTAAATATAGTTTTACAGAAGAATCCTTAGAAATCATTGGACAGCTAAAAGAGCAACCCAGATGTCGCGAATGCGGAAAATGTTTTTCGTCCCCTTTTTTTTAAACATTTCTCCCCTTGCCCTTTTTCCTTTTTGAAAATTACCAATTTTCTGCCCCTCCTTTTTTTTAACCCCCAATTGTCCGTCCCCTTTTTTTAAAACCTGTCGAAATGGTCCCCCCCTTTTTGGGAAAACGGGGGAAGGCCCCCCCCCTTTTGTCGGGGCCATACCCCATTGTGTTTTCCCCCTTTTTTAAAAAAATTTGGGAAATTGTTTTCCCCCCCCTTTTTTAAAAAATTTTTCTACCAAGTTGGCCCCCTTTTCTCCTTTTTTAAAATGTGTCTTTTTTTCGGGAACACATGGGGTAATTTTTTTTTTGTCTAAATATTGGATAATTTTTTTTTTTAAAAAAATATAAAATTTTTTTTTTTTAAACCTTTAAATTTTTTTTTTTAAAATATTATAAATTTTTTTTTTTTTTAAAAATATTACAATTTTTTTTTTTAAAAATTAAAAAATTTTTTTTAAAAAAAAAAAATTTTTTTAAAAAAAAATTTAAAGGGTTAATTTAAAAAAAATTTTTTTTTAAAATTAAAAAAAAAAATTTTTTTAAAAAAAATTGAAAAAAAAAAAAAAAAAAAAATTTTTTAATAAAAAAAAAATTTTAAAATTTTAATTTAAAAAAATTAAAAAAAAAAATTTTAAAAAATTAAAAATTTTAAAAAATTAAAAAATATAATTTTTTAAAAAAAAAAAAAAATAAAAATAAAATATTTATTAACTTTTAAAAAAAAAAAAAAAATTTTTTAAAAAAAAAAATTTTTAAAAAATAAAAAATAAAAAAAAAAAAATAAAAAATAAAAATTTTTCCAAAAAAAAAACCCCAATTTTTTGGGAATTAAAAAAAATTTTTTAAAATTTTTTTTGAAAAAAAAAAAATAAAAAAAATTAAATAAAAATAATAAAAAATAAAAAATTTTTTTTTAAAAATAAAATTAAAAAAAATTTTTATAAAAAAAAATGAAAATTTAAATAAAAATTTAAAAAAAAAAAAAAAAAAAAAGGGAATTTTTTTTTATTTTTTCCCCCCTTTTTTTAAATTTAAATAAATTAAATTTTTAAAAATTAATAAATAAAAAAAAATTTTTTTAACCCTAAAAAAAAAAATTAAAAAAAAAAAATTTTTTTTAAAAAAAAATTTTTTAAATTAAAATTAATTATTTAAAATTAAAAAAATTTTTTTTAATTTAAAAATTTAAAAAATTTTAAAAAAAAAATAAAAAAAAAAAATTTAAAAATAAAAAATTAAAAAATTTTAAAAAAAAAAAAATTATTTATTCCATAATTTAAAATCCCAATTAAAAAATTTTTTTTAAAATTAAAAAATTATTAAAATAAAAAAATTAATTATTTTATTTTTTTAAAAAATAAATTTTTAATTTTAAAAAAAAAAAAAATTTTTTTAAAATTGAAAAATTAAAAAAAAAAATAATAAAAATAAAAAAAAAAATTAATTAAAATAAAAATGTCCCCCGAACTCAAAAATAAGACACACATTGAAAAAAATTAACCTTTCAAAAAAAATTCCTAGGATTTTCCCGGGAAAAAAAACCACGGGAAATTTTCGTTTACTTATTTAAAAATGGTTTGGGGGACAATTCATTTCCCAAAATACACACCCAAAATTTTTAAAGCTTTATTGCCAAATCATTTTTTAAAATTTCCAGTCCCCCTTTTAATTTTTTCCTTCAGGGGGGCTTAACATTTTTAAATTCCGGGGTTTTTGTTAATTAACCGAAGTTTAAAAAATAACCCCAAATTTCCCCTTTCAAATTCAAGGTTTTTTTGTAACACTTTCTTCCCCCCAAATTGCCCGTGGCCCATCCTTTGAACCCGGGGGAAAGGGAATAGCCCTTGACGTTCCTGGGTCCGGGGGGAAAAAATGGAAACTTGTAAATCTTCAAAAGTCTGCGGGGTTTTTTACCCTGACCTTTTAAAAATTTCATCAAAAAATTTGTAGTTTTTTGCCCAACTCATTATCGTCGTGCACAGGCCTAGCAGAATTGTCCTGTTTATGTCGAGTCTCTAAGATCGTCAAGACGTCCAGAGAACTCTCCTCCTCATCTGCTATTCTCACCTTGGTCTGGCTTTTATATGCACAGTCCAGTGAAAGCAAATCAGGAGGTGTGTTGCCGCCATCGCAGTCAACTCCTTTGGGTGTAAAGTCAGAACTAACACATTCCATTAGACATGCAGCCGCATCCAAGGAAATAGGGGACACAGGTTCAGCGTTATTCCCTACATCAGTCTGCTTTAGTTCCTCTTCTTGTTTGAAGGGACCAAAGGGGATATGGGAGTTGGGTAACTCTTTGCCCTCGTCCTCATTAATGTCTGGTGTGACAGTCGAACCGCTATGTCTACGGTTACAACCGTTATCACGCTTGTCACTACTGTCAGGTTCGCTCTCATTTATCTCGTCTGTGGTAATGGGAGTAAGGGGTTCCAGCAATGTAGATCTGGTCCCTTTAGAAGATTTCTGCTTCTTGTTCCATCTTTTCCTTTTAGGCTTAAGAATGGAAGTTAAGGGGTTCAGCAATGTAGATCTGGTTATCCCTAAAGAAGAGTTCTCCTTGTTGCCTCTTTTCTCTGTAGGAATAAGAGGTGTGAGATACTGTCCTCCGGTTTTTATGTTTTCTTCCTTAGCTGTTGAGTTTGGCCAAGGAGTGCACACCACAGTGTCTAGATAGTGGGCCCCCACCATATCTGCTTGAGTTTCAGCCTGAGTTAATGGTTTTTCCTCGCATATACTCGCAGTTTCCTCAACGCTAATGTTTTCTGCTTGCTGTTTTATCCTATCTTTTTCTGCCCTCTCAAGTAGCAGTTTTCGATGAATTTCTTCACTCTTACGCCGCATCCTTTCAGCAAATCCTTCCTGAATACACTCTATCTCTCTTTCTAATTCTTCTCTTATATGCTGTATGTCTCTTTCATACTCTACTTTCCTTAGCTGTTCCTCTCTTTCATACTCTTCTTTCCTAAGCTGTTCCTGCCTATTATAGTCTTCTAGCTCCAACTGGCGCTTTTTCTCTGCAGCATTACGGGCAACCATATAATCAAAAGTATCCATCTGACATTTAATATACGTTTCTAACTGTGCCCCTACTCTACCCTCAGCTATCCCGAATTTTCTTACATCTTTTTGGTACTCGGTACGTAAGTCCATTCTATCTAGAGATAAATGTAATACTTCCCCGAGGTAGGATAAGAAGGATATGTCAGAGCAAAGTACCGTGAACTTGGCACCAGAGCAGACTATGACAGCCGCACAAAGATGTATATGATGCAAAGCAGCCTACCAGATTAACAGCCTATAGAATACTATAGCAGCAAAAGGATAAACCTATAAATGATCAAAGCGATGTTACACTCAGTCACTAATTATTAATCTCAATGATATGATGTCAGCATGTAATATGTTCTACATTCTATATCAAATGAAATATGCAAGCAAAAAAAAATCATCAATTCATCAACTCTAACTAAGCACTATAGATTAAACATTAATCAATGTTCATGAAATGTTCAATGATAGACAGTTAACTCATATGATTTCATCAATTAATTACTTTTACAGTTATTATAATTCTAATCTTTCCAGTTACCAATTACTAAGTATGATTTTAGTCTAAGAACTGGACAAAGAGTTAAAATAAAATCTATGAAATTAAACTTTTATTCGTTAGTCTAGGGTCTGCCGGGGTTGATCGCTGGCGGGACGCCACTTGTGTCAGGTTTTAATTCTAGAGAGCGACACAATTGTTACGTGATGTTATAAACCCCAAGACGAGATACCCAATTGTCGCGCGCCGACGTGGGTAAATACACTGATATAGTGAGGGTGTGGGTTTGAACCTTAACAATGCCCACCCACGTGAGAAACTGGACTATTATCTAAGCTATGTTGATCCTAGACAGTCGTGGATAGCCATGAAAACAGCGAGTGGCTCGTTCCATGAAATGAAAGTTGCTGTACTTGTATCCACAGGAGTAGGAGAGGGGATAGATAGATATCAGGATATCTGTGATATTATCTCGATACACAGTTAACCCCTGCGACTATTCTCCTCTCCTGGCATTACTTAAAAGCCCCCATCAAGTAATTTAAATATTTGTTAGCTGAAGTAAACTAATATGCACAAAGACACTTGAACCTAAGTACACAATTTACTCAACTATCATGAAACTCATCACACATGATTTATTTGAATAAATCGAAATTAAAATGAACTTGTTTAGGCTAGTAGAGATGAAATGATGTGAATGATGAAATCATAAAGGTATTGGAAAGTAACAACCTTTGGACAGTTCTCGGCTTGAGACCCTGTCTATTCTTTCCCAGTTTGTCGTCCTCACTGCTTTCTGCGGGTCGTTACACTCGACGGTCGGCAAATAATGGATGCCTACTAGTCCCTGCCCAATGTGGGAACTGGAGAATGAAGAAACAAGCGCATATTTGTAGTATCTGCTCTAGATGTACACTAAACATGTATATTATACTAACATCAAGCATGTTTATTTAAATAAAACATTTCATCTCTCCCTCATGCTCACATTCACTCCTGTCCAATTTGGAAGGGCTTATGTCTCACATTCCAACTGTTACATCTTCTGCCTTCCTCTACACGTCCTGTAATGATAGTCAAGTCTTCTACGTCAGGTGCCATCTCTCGTACAGACTCAAAATGACAGTCAGTCAGACAGAACCAGTTCTGGAATCTATGCTTGGAACAATCGACGCGCCCAGAATGCTAACAATGGTTCTGGGGCGAATCAAATAACAAATCTCGTGGATTTACTCTCCGGGATCAATCTCCGCGTTAGCCTCCCGAGAGTTAAACACATTTCAGTGTGTTAGCTGTATGTAATACAGATTCACATTAACCACACGTGAAAAGATTGCCAAAGTTATCTTCACGCTTGTGATTTCAAAAACATGATAGTCATTAAATTTCAAATGGCAACAACAACATTTAGGTTTTACAACATTGAAACACATGTGCACGAAAAACATTCATGACACTATCAAATAGGAAATAAAGCAATGTGACAGTGCCCTGCGAGAATGAAGAAATGTCCGCCTAGGAGTACTACATAGTGATGAAGACACACACTTGAGTAAAAAGACAGTTAGATCTCTATCATAAAATATAGATTTGAACCTAATTTCGATCTTACCTGGAAAAATGAAACCACGATGCCAAAAGTTCTGTCTCAAGCTTAGGTTAAGCCCAACAGATGGCATGTGCTGGACAGGATCTCATTTACCAGACCTAGTTCACCCCTTTATAACTTTTATCAAGCTCCTCCTACATTACGCCTAAAATCATTCTCATTCAAGGATGTCACAGCTCCTTCCTTGTGGGTAAGTTTATTCGCTGTCAGTCAGGGCTGTACAACACTTGTTTAAATTCCCACGCTAGGATCTTCTGGTTCAATTAAGCTGGTCAAAGCTAATAGGCCAAGTCACACCTCCAGTCTACTTCACCTGTCATCACAATAAAATCAGACTGTGTCAATTCTTCTGTTAACACTTTCTGCTCACCATGTCAATAGTGACCGTCGGACCGGCACTCCAGTTTAGGTAACCTCAGGGGGAGATAATGGCAATTAGCCCTTGTTATCTGTTCCTGAAGGTCTGGCAGGGGGAATAACTATCTGACACCAACAAATGGTGTGCAAATCTCCAGTCAGTAAGTCTGCTTGGTCAGTCTTATCTCTGTACCTTAACACTTAACATCTGGGAAAAAGTTGTAGTGTTTGATATGACCAACGGTCCAGGAGAATTAAAGGTGTGATGTGGTCATCCTATTTAGATTAAGGATGTATCCAAATCCTTATTTGTCTGTATACTTCAAAATACATACAAATAAAAGTAGGTTGAGGAAAGACATTCTGAAGTCACAGCGCGTATTGTCACAGAACATCTACACCTTAAGTGTTTTGATATTGTTTACAGCTACACTAAGATATCTGCTCTTTTAGGCCCAAAACATCAAAATTTCACATTTTTAGTCGTCTTATACGACACGCTTGTTACGGGGCATTGTGTCAATTCGTTCCCCGTCCCACCCCTAATTGGGCTACAGAACCCACAAGTGGAATCTGATAATGACTCACTGTGTAGACCGATCAGCCCACACGTACCATTGATATCTTTGCCACATACACAACACAGTGTATCTCATACAACTGGGTGGAAGCTTGTAGTTATGGCATGAGATCACACTATTGTTCCACTTTCAGTGCCAAAACCAACCTTAATGTCACTGAAGGTTGCCCGGTAAAGATCACATGCCTACACACGAAGTAGTGTGAGAGAAGTGTGGCTGCAGGAACTACGTTACGTCATATGGATGTCAGTCGGTAACGCTTTCTCCCATTCCTCTAATCACCCCCCCTCCTCCTTTTTGTTTCCAAGTCCTGTCTTTTTTGGGCGAGGCACGTTGTTTAGGAGTGCTGTCTGTCTGTCTGTCTGTCTGTCTGTCTGTCTGTCTGTCTGTCTGTCTGTCTGTCTGTCTGTCCGACCATCCCTCCCTCCATCCATCTGTTTGTCTACCTATCTTATGCCTGTAAATGTGTTTAGATATTTGTCTATCGATAGAGCTGTTTGTCTTTTTCTTTTCACCCGCACCTCAGACGGTCTGTCCATCCTTCTATGTTTCTACGTAGTGGTTGATTAACTCATCGGTCTACCTATGTGTTCGTATAATAAATTTCAAATCTCAAGATACACTCAATCCCATCTTATACTTGCTCCTAGATATGCATTGTAAAACCGATGATATTGCAAATGTATGAGCACACGTTAGGCCAGTTACCCTTCAGACATATGGTGCTGTGTCCATATTTCTATAAACTAATCAGCAGACAATGTGTGATGTCGTCACTTATGCCCGGTGCAAGTATGTCCTTGTGTGCAATGATGTAGATTCAGTAAAGGTTTAAGACTTAATTGCACCTAGTTTTTAACTCATATGGCTCGATCTTTCTACGCTAGAGAGTATCGCACAGAGTAGGAACTTTGTAGCTCTGGCTAAGATCCTCGTGAACTGAACGACGCAGCCGTGAAACGAACCCACGACCTTCAGAACGCGAGGCAAACCGCTTGACCACTTCGTCTATAGTACTCAGATGTTGTCAACTTGTGGTTTACTTTCAAAGATTCAGGCTGTTTTGGATTAACTCTTTCACTAGCAAAAGATTTCACAGAAGAAAGTAAAGTTAAGAATAACTACAAGGCGTTGTTGGCTTTTAGGAAAAACAGGTTTGTTTGGTATGGTCTCTCCAAATGTTAATATTAAGGGAACATATTTTTCTTGGAAGAACATCCCAAAATTATGGCAATTTTTAAAAGGTGATATGCGTCATATTTATCTGCCACAAAACCCACTGCAGGCTGCGTGGATTTTTGTCGTGGTATGGGACGTTGCAGGCCGACCCAGCCTAAAATGGGTACCAGGATGGGCTGTCCTGGGAAAGTAAAGACAGCCGGCGTAATGCTGACCACATTACCCACAGAGTGCTGATGGTCTGTAAAAATATGGGACGCTCTGCCCATTTGCCCGATGCGCCGAAAGGCGTGAAAAGGGATCTTTACTTTACTTTACTTACATAGAATGCATTGAAATAATGGGGCAAATGTTTCTTTGTAATATCCAACTTATTTTTGCATGATCTTTTTGCGAGTTGAGAGAGAGAGAGAGAGAGAGAGAGAGAGAGAGAGAGAGAGAGAGAAGGAGAGAGAGAGAGACAGAGAGAGAGTATTTACTCGATTCCTTATCAGCTGATTATGAATAGCTAGAAAATACAAGGAGAGAGCTTGCTTCTTATTTACTAATGAAAAATTGTGAACATCTGTCTGGAGCGCATCACAAAGATCGGAATTATGATGACCTTTTAAATGAATGTGAGTATTTCAAGCACAACATTGCGATTAATGAAAATTGGGAGACTCTGCACCACTGTTGTTCAACTCAAGAGCTTATAAACGTAAAATCTCGGTAAATCTCTTTGAAATTCCTTGAATTCCTATTTTTCGTTTTCCTGTTATTTCTGCCAGTTTTTCATGAAAATTCTTTACTCTACACTTGTTTAATGTTCTTATTATTTCAATCGTTGGTCTATCACGATGTCTTCTAGCTAATTTACTCCGGCTAATGGGATTTCCTTGAGGTTCTGTGTCCACCATCGTGCTGGTAGACACTTGCCTCTTCTTTTCCTAGAATTAAATTACTAGTTCTCAAAATCACCATATCCTTTAATAAAAACTATTTCATTTTCTGCAAAAGGATACTGTTTACTGATTCAGTATTCCTCAATGTCGGACCCCGAATGGTCAACAAAACAATGGATCTAGTACCATGGACCGAGGCACGAAAAAAAAAAAAAAACTTTATTAACCTTTTTCCTATGCAACATGGGGGGGGGGGGGGGGTGGGGGGGGGGGGGGGGGGGGGGGCTACGTGGTCTCCAGACATGGTGTTCACCTCGAGTGCTAGAGGCTGGACGTTTTTCACGTGGACTTGGACTTCTAGTAATTCCCACTGGCCGCTTGGCACCGAAATCGGACGCCCGTGTGCATTGTTGCGCTCGTAAAAAAATCCCTTGGCAGTTGGAAATAAAAAAAAGTAGCCTAACGGCGCTGCCTGGGCAACATTTTGAGTTAAAAATATACCCAAATTATTTCAGGATCCTTGCTGGTGCTACAGAGCCTGTGCACTGTGTGAGCTTCTTCTGACTCATATTTGAGTTGGAAGAAGAACGGAGCACTATGATGTTGATCCGTTGTTCAAACCTCAAACCTCTTCCTATGCAATATACAGATATAAGAATAAAAATCCGTTTCTTTTCTTTCGTCTACACAACATACACACATAATCTCAGATATATTTGTCTCTTACATCTACACAGCATGCATCTGACGATCTCAGGCAGCAATGTTTTTTAGTGCGCCTAAAGTTTCCTTTCGTCTGCCAAATGTCAGAGTGGGCTCACCCAACAAGTGTTTAGAACCCAGTGTGTTCGCAAAGAAATATTTATCCTCCCGTCTTCCTTTTGCCTTTTGCACTCTTTATCCACCTACCTTCAGTTATCTTTCTTTCTGATGTCAGAGAAGAAAAAATAAAACCTACTACCTGTTCGGTTTCTGCAGGAGAAACGGTAAGAACGACATGTGAGCTTCATTGACGGGTATGTGTGCTGTAAGGGCGCTGAAACACGGGGTTTAAGCACACTGAAAGCTCACACACAAACTATTCGGGAAAAAGTGGTGGTAGGGGACGGAAAAGGGGCGGGGGGGGGGGTCCTCACCGTGTACAGGAAGTTCCCTATTAATGTTTGTGCTTATACACTCACATTATTTCATATATTCATGTATTCATTTGCCCTTAAATTATAAAATAAAGTGAAGGACGTACTGGACATATAGCGGGTGAAGTGGTTAACATCACGCTGGCCGCCTTCACTTCCCGGGACTTTACCTGAAATTCTAAGTCATTTTCATCAAATTGTTATTACTATTCAATTATTATTATTAATATTATTGCCAAAGCAAAACAAGGCTTAGGCCCCATTAAGCTTCCCCCCCCCCCTTTTCCCACACCAGCCCATGAAAATCTGTAAGACCCCCCCCCCCCCCCCTCATTGTTATTTTCCCTGTGTCGGTGCTCCTGATGTGCTGTGATGTGAATCTAAACTGGAGGCTACAGCACACACTGGATGAAGTAAACATGCAGGTAGAAGCCACCTATAAACACACCCTGTCGTGTTCTTGTGCAGTCAGTTCTGCAGAGTGTTCACTGTCTGATCTTTACGGAAATCTGTTGTGAAATCAGCAGCTTCTAAAGGACACTAACAGAGAGAGGGAGAGAGAGAGAACATAAGACAGAGCTCAAGTAAGAAAAAGTGCGTTTTTTTTTAAGTAATAGATAAAATAACAAGGCATATATATATATATATATATATATATATATATATATATATATATATATATATATATATATATATATATATATATATATATGTA
>CAJHNH020005002.1:471384-484761 GCA_905116865.2 Candidula unifasciata
CAAAAGAATATAACAGACAGACAGACAGACAGACAGACAGACAGACAGACAGACAGACAGACAGACAGACAGACAGACAGACAGACAGACAGACAGACAGACAGACAGACAGACGGACGGACGGACGGACGGACGGACGGACGGACGGACGGACGGACGGACGGACGGACGGACGGACGGACGGACGGACGGACGGACGGACGGACGGACGGACGGACGGACGGACGGACGGACGGACGGACAGACAGACAGACAGACAGACAGACAGACAGACAGACAGACAGACAGACAGACAGACAGACAGACAGACAGACAGACAGACAGACAGACAGACAGACAGACAGACAGACAGACAGACAGACAGACAGACAGACAGATAGATAGATAGATAGATAGATAGATAGATAGATAGATAGATAGATAGATAGATAGATAGATAGATAGATAGATAGATAGATAGATAGATAGATAGATAGATAGATAGATAGATAGATAGATAGATAGATAGATAGATAGATAGATAGATAGATAGATAGATAGATAGATAGATAGATAGATAGATAGATAGATAGATAGATAGATAGATAGATAGATAGATAGATAGATAGATAGATAGATAGATAGATAGATAGATAGATAGATTAGATAGATAGGTATGGAAAAAACAGCTAATTCTGAGATCATTTATGGGCTATAACCGAACGGTTAAAAACCATCAGATATTTGCCTCTTATTTATCCGGGGTTTCAGTAACATCGCGTGTACGTAGTTTGTTCTTGAGCTAAAAATAACCGTACCGTCGGCACATCCTTTAGACCAGAGGTTCTCAAATTTGTTTCGCTGCGGCACCCTTGTCGAACACAATTTTTTTTTTTTCACGGCACGTTTGCCTTTAAAGCGGTTTGTATACCTAGGGAAAGAAGATAAAATAGTGCACATTTAATGTTCAGTTATCTTTAATGCGATGAATTGTACTGTTTGGATGATTTGTTTTCATTGTTTCCTTTATGTATATGGGAAGTTTATTTTATTTTACCCTCAAATCAATTGACCTAAGAAGTTTCTTCCTGTTTCTGTTTTTTGTGTGTAAGCATACGTTGAGAATGCACTGCAGGCTCGCCAATAGCATTGTCTTCTCAAAACACCTGCATCCAGAACTTTTCCTGGCTTTCTTCATGGTATGTCTGTTTTAAACTTGCTGTCTTCGCTGATGACGAGCAGATTTTGAAAACATTCTTGATTATAGCCGCGGCATACGCTCGAGGCACCCAGTTTGAGAACCGCTTCTATAGACAAACATGATGCAGAAATGTGTACACCCCAAGTTATAGAGCTGACTTTCATTTACATTGGTAGGCCGACTCCCAGGAACGTGCTTTGGCCGCAAGTCAAGTTTCGCTTATTTCCAGATGTACTTTTCTTCTGCTAATGTCATATTTACCTTGTGCCTTACCGAGCGGCGTGGGCGATCATGAGTATTCACGTCTCGTGATATTCAAAGTAATAAATCGATTAAAGTAGGGTTTTGATTCATGGCTGGATGTATTCAGTTGTACTGACACTTCACACATGACATTGCCATACTTTCTGCTTCCTCATCTTCAGTACTTAGTAAAAGCAAAGGACCCTTGTTCACGCTTCAGGCGTATGGAGCATATAGGGCTAGACCTACATGTTATGGAGCAGTCTATACCTCGTGGGTGATGTGAACACCATCACGCTGACCGTCTTGACTTCATAGAACTTTACCGGGTACCCTTTTAGGCAGGTCGACCTGGAAGCTAAAACTTTTTGTGAAAACAAAAGTCCGGCTCTGTCAGGACGTGAATCCACAATCTTCCGATACGCAGGTGAGCGTCTAGCCGCTACATCACGGCGGCTCCCCCATCCTCTGTAGCCACACACACACACACACACACAAACACACAATTCTTGACAATGCCAGCAGAGGTGTCAGTACACCAGGGCTTAGGCCTCTAGAGGCCTACCCACCCCTACTATCCCCACCTTTCACACCAGCATAGCCTGGGACAAAAGTGAAAGAGATTTTACGAAACCCTGCGTGCTGTATCAGATGCGTGCCACTGTTTCCGTGTGTGCAGTCTAGCAATAACATAGCGTGCCTGACGCCCTTTTAAAGGCGAAAGCAGAAGGAGCTGGGACATTCTTAAAGGGATCTGAAAAAAAAAAGATAATTGTCTTTCTGTAAAGAGTAGCACTGAATAATCCTGTTGATCATGATGCATTCCTGCCAATGTAATAGTTGATCATGATGTAGTCATCAATATTTGATCCTAATATACAATCATGCCTATATATAGTTGATTATGATACATAATCACACACATGTAATTGTTTATTATAATATACAACCGTTTCAATGTAATAGGGGAGCATGATTTACAATAATTTCAATGGACTGGTTAATCATGGTATACTTTCATACCAGTGTAATAAAGTTACAGTTGTTAACGTGTCTTTGTTCAGGGACAATGTAATATCTAAGCCCTTACAAGCAGCCCCGGTGGGGGCAAAATACTAGCCAAACAGTAACATGTCATTCTTTTATAAGTAAATTGAAAACTGTCTTTTTGTGTCCATCTTTGACTATTTCCTAGGGATGTGAAGGGCAGAAAGAGGAGTTCAGTTTCAACCTGACATATCTCCCTCCATGATAGGATCTCTGGGACTTCAAGAGTCGCGTCTTGGATGGCAATCCATCAGAGCAAAACACTGATATCCAGTTCAACCTCCACATAAGCTATATTTCGGGTATTATTGACAGTTATACCAGGAGATGTTCCATGCAATCCTGTGCGGTTACGGGCTTACTAGTGCAGTGAATTGGGGCCGCTTTGCCAGCACAGACGCGACCAATTTGTCCATGACAGACAAGTCACATCATTTTTTTTTTTTTTGAGGTTTAAACTCAGAGTTCTGACATTCGACCAGACGCCACTTGTACTTGTACATTGTCGTTTAGTAAGTAAAGTCAAGGACACTTGTCGGCGCCTTCAAGCGTGTTGGCCATTTGCGATGTTCCTTGCTCGTGTCTTATGCTGTTGTCTATGGGTGTGCTCTAACAGATGGTATAACCAAAAATGTACGTTGACACGAATGTTATGAGCAAAGAGACATCTGCATGATAACAATGTTTATTGACAATAATTCACTCACGAATATGTCCATTCCTTGTTCTTAATCCTTTACTAAGTCCAATATTTAATCCCACCTGTATTCAGACGAGCATTCACGTACAAGCACTCGGCAGTTTCCCACCGTCCACGCCACATCTCCGGACAGGTGACTGCGGACGCTTCCCTCGTGGTCTCTCGCCGCTGACTCTGAGTTGCTGCTGATTATCTATGTAGCTGGTTCGTTGCTTAAGATGATATTAGAACTGTCGTCTTGAAGTATTCTCTTTCGTCGTCAGGTACTCTTCAAATTCATACAGAATCATTAAAAAAAAAAAAAAACATCCTCTCACTATGACTGGCGATCACGTACTGTCTAATCAGAACGTGGTCTGATGTTATAGCCAGGTGTTGGGCTCCGCGTGGCAACACGTGGTCGTCTCCCCTCCTTGCGAATCTCGTTTTCTCCGAGAGTTTGGCTTCTCTCGGTTTTCTGTTGTACCTCGAGTTTTCCCCCTAGATCTTAATCAAGGAATCCCCGTGTGAAAATACCCCACGTTACAGGCATTAAGGGCTAAATTTATATTTTATAGCTCAGCCGGGACTATGTGGGTGACGCGGTCAACATCACGCCAGTCGGCTTTACTTCCCAGGACTGAACGTGGTACTAATTTAGTTTAGGTCGACCCGGGAGGTTATTTTGGAAAAGTCCGTCTTCGCCAGGACCCAAACCTATGATCTTCCGATCCGCGGGCAAACGTCTAGACCCTACACCATGACGGCCCCCTTACATTGACAGTATGTCATTAATGTATGATTAGTCTTTGGCATTAAATTGGGCTGTAGAGAGGCATGGGAGTCACAGCCATTGGCAATGGCGTGTTTGATCAACCAGACATGCCAGCTTAAAGTAAAAGTTGTCCACGATAAAAGCAAAAGATTACATTACCATTATTGCCTTCCATTTATATAGTTAAAGTATGATTTGATGTATTTAGCGTATAGTTTATGGTTATGTTCTCATTATAATCATGCCTGAACATAAATGAATTATTATATTTCTGTTTGGCATATAGACCAGACAAAACACTACAATGGCCTATACGACTGTGTCCGTGGCGCTGATACTTGTCATAACCGTGGGAGTAGCAATGTCACAGAGCCTGCCAAGGGATCAGCAAACACAGTTGGATAACACTGTTCGCGAGGTCATGAAATGTGCTGATATCCCATCTCTCAGTCTGGCATTTACATGTAAGTGTGTGCATATGTGTGTTGTCTTTTCTTCTTCTTAGCGCTCATCGGCTCTACACTCTCGCGGAAGGTGCTGGGTGTTCGTCCACTTCCTGACTCTGGTCTTGTTGTAGAACATAGGTTTTGCGTGCACACCCGACTTACAGATCAGGCTTAACTACATGCAGACTGTTAGTTCCTCGTCTCTCAGGTAGATGCACTCCGACATACAAGCAAACACCCTTAATAGGTAGGTCACTTTTGACCAAATGCTAGTCGGGTCTGTTCTTTCTACCCACCCCAAACAGGATACCAGAACCCACACGGAAGTGTATGTATGCGACATTATTCTTTGTTAAGTCAGTAAGACCTTTGGCTGTCTCAGTGTGGTAAGATGAACATATCCTCCTGTCCCTGACTTTCCATGTCCGAGATCTAGCCCAATGTTTCCCTTGTGGTGGTCGGTGGCCCACATTTGAAGGCTTCCGTGATATCACTGACAAATCAATACTTTTTTTGTGATTACGTTATTTGTTAACTACACGTTCTTGATGATGACTGTTAAGATGTAGAGTGTCTGACGCAGATCTTCAGAAATCAGAGGAGTCCGCAGCTGATAACAGATTGATAACTATTGATCTAGTCTGTATTAAGAGCTACACAGTTCACTTTTGTGTCCGTTAGAATTTTCTTCACTTGACAGAAGAACTATTCGGTCACTTTAGAGTGTTTTACGTACTGATTTGCAGGTGACTAGCAGTTTACTGTAGCATAAGGCATATAATGCTAGCATGGATTGTTTGTTAGTATTCGTTTTATTCTCGGCCTTAGCCGGTTACAACCTCCACGGGTGAGTTCATGTTGGTCTACTTCTTGGTTGTAATCTTGTCAACATGACATCTTCCCCCGACACTTCGATAAGGTACAAGTTGGAAGAAAAGAAGAAGAAGAAGAATCTTTCTCCATAACTTGACTTTTGCCTGCACATTTGTTGTATAGATCTGGCTTATTTATGTGCAGACTACTGGTTCTCTGCCCCTCATGCAAATGTTTTCCGACTTAGAAGGAAACTCCAAAAATTAGTGGCCTTTACGACATGCTTGTTAGCGAAAGGGGGTCTATTTTTGTTTAATGACTCCGTACGCTTAGGAAGATAGATTCGTCTCATATTCGTTCCAGGGCATGCAGGTGTGCAATTTATTGAGCAAGTGCAACAAGAATGATCTGTCAAGTAACTAACAGATTTATAAACCAATCAGTACTTGCTTGGTGATTTTGTCAACATCGCCCTGGTAGATATTTCCTAGTAACCTAAATAGGTTGGGGCGCTTTAGAAGTTCCGGTCATTTATAAAATATCTGGCACGATGTGGATTCGAACCAGTTTATTAAAGATTTGTACATACAGTACGGCTCAGTGGCTTAAAGGTTAGTGTTCGCGTTTAACAATCCTAGATGCATAAAAGTATGAATGTCGTCGAGAACTGCTTGTGAAAAGGACGTTACTTGTCGTTTTCCAACAGTTGTACGAGTCTCAGAATATCAGCAGGAGATGGAAAAGATCGGGGCTTCACCCAATAATATATCTAGCGACAGCAGTGGATCAAATAACAGTCAACATCTTTTGCAAAGACGACGCACACATTAATGTAATGAGTATTCTAAGAGGGGCGCCGCCGTAGCCGTAGCTAGAAGCAGCTAGGTCTTTGATTTGAATCCTTTTTTTCCCTAACCAATCTTGATTTGGTCGGTTATTCCTAAAATGGGTACCAGGTAATGTTCTGGGAGAAAAAGGCTACCGGTATTATGGTGACAACGTCATAAATGGAGTGCCGATTGGGCTTAAAATTAATGAGTTTGGCATCATATGCCCCATGCGGCACTGATGTAATAAGGAGCTGAAGAAGAAGAAGAAGAAGAAGAAGAAGAAGAAGAAGAAGAAGAAGAAGAAGAAGAAGAAGAAGAAGAAGAAGAAGAAGAAGAAGAAGAAGAAGAAGAAGAAGAAGAAGAAAGAAAAAGAAGAAGAAAGATGAAGAAGAAGAAGAAGAAGAAGAAGAAGAAGAAGAAGAAGAAGAAGAAGAAGAAGAAAGAAGAAGAAGAAGAAGAAGAAGAAGAAGAAGAAGACGAAGAAGAAAGAAGAAGAAGAAGAAGAAGAAGAAGAAGAAGAAGAAGAAGAAGAAGAAGAAGAAGAAGAAGAAGAAGAAGAAGAAGAAGAAGAAGAAGAAGAAGAAGAAGAAGATGAAGAAGAAGAAGAAAAAGAAGAAGAAGAAGAAGAAGAAGAAGAAGAAGAAGAAAAAGAAGAAGAAGAAGAAGAAGAAGAAGAAGAAGAAGAAGAAGAAGAAGAAGAAGAAGAAGAAGAAGAAGACCAACAACAACAACAAAAACAACAAAACAACAACAACAAGACCAAAAGAAGAACAAGAAGACATATATCAATGATGGCTGATAATCCACCTGTGGAAGTTAAAGGGAAACATGGTAGAGGTAAGTGATGCTAGTGGGAAATCGCCATAAAGCGTACACGTGCCTAACAGTCAAAATCAGTTATCCTGAGTAAGAGATGGTTTCGTGTTTTACATTGGAGTTGTGCCTACAGCTAGCACAAAGTGACGCCTTCTTAGATGTGTCTACAACAGGGCTATAACTGAAGGAGACGAAATCGAGACTAAACTGTTTGAGATATGTGTCCTGACTACTGTGTCCTGATTCTAACACAATTCATAACCGCAGGCAATTGTTTTCTCATAGACAGATATCCCAGATATAAGCTTCAAGTATTATTGAAACAGGACAACAGTAGAAATCGCACGTGTCTAACATGGTTAATGTCGCAATCATTGTCTGAGCACACACAGAGAAACTCTTCGATGCGGCCCTCCCCCCCCCCCCTACCCTCTTTCAAATCCACCAACTACTCTCTCCTTCTTCTTCTTCTGCGTTCGATATCAGTCATGCTAAACATTGAGTCCCGTCTGGGTCACAAATAGGATTGTGCGTTTAAGGTCGCCACCGGTCCCCCATAGCTTCTCTTGCAATGTAGCTCCTTTGGGCCAGATCCACAGTCTTTGCTGGGAGAGGTAAGGGCAGTACTGCAGTATGTGTTCAGGGGTTTGTCTTTCTGCTCCACAATCACAGGCAGCAGATTCTTTTATGCCTATCCTGTACAAGTGTGCTCGAAGACCACAGTGTCCAGTCCGAAGTCTAAGAATTGATGTTTGTTCTTTCCTGTTGAGTTTGTTTATGCTGTCACTCTCTGGTCTGTAATCTCCATTCTGCCTTCTCCACTCCCGCTTGAAAGACTGCTTTAGCGCTGTTTTGGTTTCCTTGTAGCTGTGTGGTGGATGAGGTTGTGGAAGATTACTCCCAGCTTTTGCCAACTCATCTGCCCTCTCATTTCCCAAAACTACTCTCTAACTCATAAAATGTTTTTTGTAAAGAAAGAAAATAGAAATCGTGTCTAATGTGGTTAATGTCGCAATCATTGCCAGCACTGATATAGAAATAGTCTGGTTTGCTGTACCACGCCGGCGAATGGTGGAAGTCGTGCATTAAGAATACTGCGCATGCGCATTTACGAACGTGGCTTTAATTAAATGTTACTAAAATGAAAATATTTTAATAAAAAATTTCGCCACTTATTTCTAACCATGACAGGTAGAATTCCGGTATCAAACAAACATATCCTGAAAATTTCACGTAAATCGGTTTAGTAGTTTCCGAGTCTATAGGTAATAAACAAACACACAAACATTGATTTTTATATAAATAGATATACAAACACACACACATACATATATATATATATATATATATATATATATATATATATATATATATATATATATATATATATATCTAAAATACACGTCAGCGGAGCCTACGTGTGAATGCACGTATACGTGTCTACATACACATATATGCACATATATGTACACGCCTACGCGGGAAAGGCATGCATATGTGCCTATATACACACACACGTATACGTACATACACACATGCGTATACTTACACATACATACGTATACGTACATAGCGTACATACACATACACTGGGAGCCGCCTTGCTGTAGCCGCTAGACGCTCGCCTGTGGATCAAAAGGCCATGGGTTCTAACCCCGACGTAGCAGGATTTGTTTTTAAAAATTATTATAATTAGATTACCCTAGCTTGGCTCGACCCAGCTTTAAAGGGGCTTTAGTGTTGTATATTTGCTATTTGCCAACAAAGTCTAACATGTGTCCGATTAACCAACCGTATGCTTGCCACTTGGTCGTCCAGGTACACCGACTGGTCTAATGGGCTACCGCAGCGACTATAAATAAACTTCGAATCTCACAGTACCTAGGCCTACATACATCCAGTCATCTCCTTGTGAGATGTAATTTTTCTCTATCTTGAAGCCCCACCCTGGCTCTTGCCAGGGGCCGCAATATAGCCCGACCATAAATATGGGTCTAATGGCTAAACGCGGTTTCTAGGATCTCTCCACGGGTGATCTTCGTCCACATGGTGGCACTTTGTTTCATAGGGCGTTTATCGCTTATGTGGTGTCCTAGTGGGGTAAAAATCTACTACTACTGCTAATACGACAGTACCTGTTGCACAGTCACCAATTTCGTCGTGTCCCTGTCCGAGAACATCCGGTAATACATGCAGGAGGGGCAGATCAACCCTGAGCTTCATGAACTCAGGTGGGCCCACCATCCGAAAATGTCTTGAAGCTCGTGGGCCGAAACATTCGTGGACGAGTGATCATTTCTACTGATTCTTCTTCTTCTTCTTTCGTTCGCCTGAAATAAGTTGTCTATATCAGCAGTTTTGTCTCTTGTATAAATTTCACTGTCGTTGTTAGTTCATTCAGTGGTCCATAGAGTTTACGTTCCACTGTTGTTCTTTCTGGCCAAAAGTTTTGCCTTAATGTGAGGCGGAGGATAATGACTTGTTCTGGTCTGTCCATAATAAAATAGTCGTCTTGTGCTGGGGCTGGTGGTTTCCTGATCGATTTAATGATTCTTTTCTTTTGGTGGTATGTGACTGGTACATCCGGCTGCTCTTTTGTCGCACCTTCCCCTGCCAGTTTATCAGCTTTCTCATTTCCAGGCACTCCACAGTGAGATGGTATCCACTGCATTACGGCTCTTCGCTGAACGCTGAGTTGTGTCAGCAGTGTTTGCAATTCTGGTAGTTTCCTAGACTGGAGTGCTTCAAGTACTGATTTAGCATCTGTCAGCATTACCACATACTGTGAGCCACGGTTGGTATTTAGCAGTTTCTCTGTAGCTATCTTGATAGCCTGGGTTTCTGTAGTTATGGCAGTACTTCCCGGTTGGTACGCTGGACTTATCCCTAGTACCATCTGGGAATTCGATGTACACTCCAGCACCACCATTTCCAACTGCACTTTCTGCGGACCCATCTGTATAGACTGTGACCCATTGTTCTTGTGGGTATTCTTCATCAATTTAACTGAGGGTGGCCATTTTGCGTTGTACACTATCTTGCACTTTCTTGTCAAATATCCCTTTCACATTTGTCTGGATTTGTACCGTTAGTTTACATTTTTCTCTCCATGGGGTTTGTTCCGGAATACTTTTAAGTGGGCAACCAATTTCTGGAAGGTCAGGAGTTTGTCTACATATTCTTTTTGCTTGGTGTATAAAGCTGTTTCTTTTTAACCGTCCCAATGCTAGGTTCTTAAATCTATTTTCGATCTGGTGATCTGGCATACTGAGGAACTTTTCAGCTTGTATTTGCAACTTTGTATCTCTGCGTTCTCTCAGTGCCTGTGTTTTCCCAGCTTTCTCCATTTCTAATATGGGGGTTGATTTCATCCTTCCTGTGATGACTCTGAGCGCTTGATTTTTGCACTTTGTCTAACTCCTTTAATGTGGTACTAGATGCTGAACACCATGCCGTTGACCCATATTCCAAGTGTGGAAGTATGCTCTGCTTGTATAATTTATTGAGTATTTTCCCATCTGCTCCCCATGTGGTTCCACTTAGTTTTCTTAGTATTGCTGTCTTTCTCCTGGCCTTGGTTGCTGCCTTGTTGATATGTTTTCTCCATGTCAACCTGTCATCAAATGTGACTCCTAGGTATGTGGGCTCTTTATCATCTCTCAGGGGTATTCCGTTTATTTTGATGGTGCCGACTTTTTGCTTTGGGAAGAGGGTGAATAGTGTGGTGCTACATTTGTCTGTGTTGATGCTGACACACCAGCTACTGGCCCATGCCCCAAGTGCATTTGTAGCCCGCTGTAGTGATTTTGTTGCTATCGTTGCATGTTCATTGGTGCACCACAGTACCAGGTCGTCGGCATACATTGCCATTTTGATTCCATTTGGTATCTCAGCAACCAGATCGTTGATGAATAAAAGGAAAAGTGTGGGCGACAGGACACCACCTTGAGGGACGCCTTGTCGCAGTAGAAATTTTTTACTTTTAAAACCATCTACCTGTACCCGGGCTCTTCTGTTATGTAGATATGCTTTAATCCAATTGTACATTTTCCCATTTATTTTATAGTTTTTCAATTTCTTCAAAAGCCCCTCCTTCCAAACCTTATCAAAAGCTTTCCTTAAATCTATCCATGCCGCGAGTACCAGTTTCTTACCTTGAAAAGCATCCTCTATTTCTTGGGAGAGGTATGTTGTCTGGTATTCCGTAGAGTAGAACTTTCTAAAGCCTGCCTTCTGTGGTGTAATGATGTTTTCACCTTCAATGTACCACTGTAGTCTGAGGTTGGTGATGCGCTCCATTGTTTTACAGAGACAACTTGTGAGGCTGATCGGTCTGTAGTTGGAGGCATTAGAACTGTCTTTCCCAGGCTTTATGAGGGGTATCATAATTGCCTCTCTCCAGATCTGTGGAACATTCCCTGTTGCCCAGCAAGCATTAAATATCTGTAAAAGCTTTGTTTTGGCTACTTGTCCTAAGTTTCTAATCATTTCGTTTGATATACCATCTGCTCCTGGTGACTTCTGCATTTTTAGCTTTGAAATGGCCAACTCCAGTTCATTAAGTGTAATTGGCACCTCTAGCGCCTCTGATGTTATTTCTTTCTGACTTCTAAATTGTTTCTTTTCTTGAATTTCGTGTTTTTTCTCTAAACTAATTACAATGTCGTTATCTTAAGCAAAAGTGTCTGCAAATAGGTTGGCTGCCTATTTTTCTGTGACCATGTTTCCATCTTTCTGCAGCGTGATCTTTGAGTTCCACCCTGTGTCCTCATCATTAATTTGTTTCACAAGCTTCCATAACTTTCTTGTGTCTTTTTCAAAGTTCAGCGACCTTGTTTTCTCCTGCCAGCTTTCCCTTCTAACCTGCAGCTTTGCCCTTACAAATTTTGCTTTTGCATGCTGGTAGTTATTGTGATGTTCTTGGTTTGGCCTGGTCTGTGCTATCTTTCTGGATGTTTCTACTTCGTTATGTAAATTTTCTAGCTCATTACTCTAGTATGGCTTATAATGCTTACGGGCACCTCTTGGTATTGATTCTCCTGCTGACTTTAGTACGCATTTGTTAAATTCTTTAACTACTTTGTTTATATCCTGGTCTACGCTGAGACTTCCAAGCAGTATACTGGTACGGTGCTTGAACAGTCAGCCTTCTTGTAGTTCCACCTTGGCAGCGTACTAGTTTCTCTGACCTTCTCATTTTCTACATTCAGGAAGACCGGTCGATGGTCACTGCCTCCCAGTTGATTTCCAACAACTCGTTTAATGTTCCATTCCGGATCTGGAGAGTAAAATGCTAGGTCTGGGGTAGTAGTGGTGTGCCACGACCTCGAGTAGAATGTGGGTGGATCAGTTGGCCTATTAATAAGAACAAGTCTGTTCTCATCCTGCCACTTCTCCAGTTTCTCTCCTCTCTGGTCTATAAGGTCATATCCCCAGCTTTGTAAGTGGCTGTTAAAATCTCCACATAGAATCATCTATTCTTCCAATGGGATTGTGTCTAATGCCTGGGGACGATCACTTGGGCAGTAATAATTGATCAGGTAGAAGTCTGCATTTCCAGTTTGTAGTTTCATAATCTGATATTCTGCTCCATCCATATATACTTCAGTCTGGAACCCAGTGATATTGTTCCTCACAAGAGTCAGTATTCCACTCTTTTTCCTGCCTTTCCGGTCTGATCGGAAGCACTGATAACCTCTGTTTTTGAAGACTGTGTCTTCAGTGAGGTGGGTTTCCTGCAGACAGCATATATGAATCTGTTCCTCATTTAGAATATTTTCTAACTCTAGCTTTTTATTTGTAATCCCCTCTGCATTCCATTGCATTAATTTGACTCCTTTCTTAGTTCGGCCAGCTGCTCTATTCTCACGTCCCATGGCTCCACAGGACATTTGAGAAGGACCTCAAGTAATTTGGGTTAGGCCTCTTCCAGGCAGAGGGCCCGGCACTGCTCCTGCCTGAGAGTCCATAACAGGGCGTGCACCATAACGTTTTGCTGATATAGACATATTTCCATGCGTGGCCAACTGATTGCTGTGGTGCGCCTCTTGGTTGGTTGCCTCCGACTTCAGCACCTTGTTTTGCAAGGGTAGACTGTGGTCATACTCGAGGAGAGTAGGCTCATCCATTCGTCTTTCGCCTTTACCTCGTTTGTTGTCCCATCCAGTTTCCCGCTGAGGGTTGAGACCCCAACATTCAACTGGATTGCTGGGAAGAACAGGGTCCACCACGTGAAGGTGAGGTAGGCTTGAGCATGAGAGGCTAATAGACAATAAGAGTCTTGTATTGCGCATCATTGCTCCATTAGAACCCCACTTCTACTGATGATTGGTAGACTCCTGCTGTACATGCTCCAATGTGGAGTTTCTTTTTATTGCCCTATAGTTTTGCAAATTTCGTATTATCTGCGCTTGGTCACAAGTTTGAGTCATTTGGTTTGTATGTGTGAAACTTTCTCAACCTCCACTAAAATAAGGAGATAGTCAGGCAGTCATGGCCAGTTTACGTGTTTCACATAATTTAAATTCTCCCCTTTGATTATTTTATCT
>CAJHNH020005003.1:0-10720 GCA_905116865.2 Candidula unifasciata
GTGGTTATCTTCTTACGTTTCATTATAATATAATGTCATTTGTGTCTCGTCAGTCCGTCTACAGCTTTCTGTCCGATTTCTACCGCGTCCGGTTTCAAGATTACCACCTTTGCTTCTACAGACTCTTCCTTCTTATGTTGGTTTGTCTTCCCCTACGTCTCTGTGTATCTGTAAAACTGATTTCTCTTTTAGATCTGTATGTCTCTTTTTAATCTCAGAAATTCTTGACTCGTTTCTTTCTTTTGTAAGGCGAAGTTTCTACTGTTTCTTCTTCTTCTCTTCTACGATCACATGTACCGTTAACAGGTACTTCTGACGGTTTTAATTCTTTCACACTAGACGGAGTATTAGTCCTGGTTCTAACAGCGATAAAATTCTACGACCCGTTTTGTTAGTGGTCCCAATTTCATTATCTGCGTCGTAGTTTTCTGAGAATAAATCTACCTTTATGTTACTAACTACAAACGGTAATGTATTTATTCCTTCACCTTCTTCTTCTGTAGGCATCACCTGTGTATAAGACAAATCCTGCTGATTTATTTCTTTAAGTGTTCTTACCCTGTCTACTTCCTTGTGTGCGCTATTACGATCTAGTCCTTTTACTTCTACCGCGTTTACTTCCCATAACCATTCCATTGCTATACAAGCCTCTTTATCTTCTTCTTGTTCCGACTTAACTTTAGTCGGTATTAACTTCTTATGTGTCTCTATGTTCCCTTCTTCTTTAAAGTATTAAGCTGGAAGAGGTGGAAGAGCTTGACAGTGCCTCACGGCTGTCAGAGGTTCTATGAAAACAAAGTTATGTTCACACATTGTTCATACTTTATCACCCTCATCACACCACTCTAATCCCGGGTGCTGTTTTCTCGCTGAAGCCTCTCATCACTATCATAACATTAGCCAGGCACTGTTTGTGTAAACACAACAAACTAGGAATTGTATTTAACGGATTGTTAGTAAATAAAGCTGTATGTCAAGTTTTACACTACATCGTTTGTTAAATTCCAAGTGTATTCAGTACTACCTGTCTAACTAAACTGATAGATAAAATTACATTTAGTGGGACTCATGAATAATTGTATACCAGGAGAGGAGAAAGTCGGAGGGGTTAACTGTGTATCTTGATATCTATCTATCCCTTCTCCTACTCCTGTGGGTACTAAGTGCAGCTGTTGTGTATTTATATGACGAGCCAAATATGGCTGTTTTCTTGGATATCCAGGACTTTGTCTGAGATCAACATATCTCGGATAATAGTCTAGTTTCTCTGGTGGAGGTGAAGTGTTGAAAGGTAAACTCTTACTCATCACAAAAGCATCTATTCACTTCGGACGACCGCGACAGAAGCCAAGGTCATTTGAAAAATAAATGTCCAATTTGTGTCGGGATAATGTATAACCAGACACATTAACACTTAGAGTCAAGAAATGTTTAAAGAAAGTGGTCCGTGAGATTAACGGTGGTAGACAGGTGATATCTGTAGAAGTGAACCTCGGTGACTGGAAATGATTTTTTTTTTTTTTAAAGTCAGAAGAAAGTATCTTGTGCTAACTCGTAGGTGTAATGGACAGAAAATGGGAAACTTGAAGAGGGACAGAGAAAGAATAAAAGTTAAAGGACAGTTGGTCAATTTAGTATACTGAATTGTAAGAACATCCGAATCAGAATTGTTTACATACACGAGACAGAAGGCTGTGGGCGGACACGATTACTAGCGCTGCTCGGAGGGCATACACAAAAGACTAGTGGAAAGATAAGCAAACAGACACATTTTAAACCAGACTTTGTGTTTAAAAGATGATGCCAGAGAATAGAGGATAGTGTATTTATTTGCCAAGATAATGTTTTAGTCGAAGTCCCAGCAGGAGCAATATCCTACCTTCCAACTTGTATGATTGTAGGGTCGACCCCCAATTGTCAGTATTTCGTGGGCTTTTGAAGCCACAGGCAGACGTATTTTAGATAGGTAGATATGTAGACTGATATAGAGACAGAATGAGGACCTCCGGTCAATATTGAGGATGGGTGGGTTGATGGTTTTTTTTTTTTTAGTCGTGGCAAGCTTTGTGAGCTACTGATTTCAATTTTGAATCGTTTGTTTGGACTGTGCCTAAACTGTTGTTTGTTGTGAACTAAACTGTACATTCCGAAAATAGGGAGTGGAATGTTGAGAAAAAAAACTGCTAGTGCCTTATGTGATGATTTGCGTTTGCAGCTACTTGTCTATTGTAACTGCTACTTCACTCGATGATGAATTACATTTCAGTATCAGACTATTTGTGTAAGCACTTCTGTCGGCGGCTTTATTCAATGCTGGGTCAAATACACATACAATTCTTCCCTTTTTCTTCACATTCACCAACTGTAAACTCGTGGTTAGTCCACTTCTGGATTATCTATTGTTCCAGAATTTGAGTTTATATGCATACCTGCCTTACAGGTCTAACTTATTTGTGTGCAGACTGTTAGTTCAATGCCTCTCTGGCAGATGCATTTAGACTCAGAAGGAAATATCGATCCTTATAATGTTGGCCAGCCCCTGGTTAGAAACTTGTTCTAGAATGACCTGGAGAGGTGTCGATAGGTCAAGTCTTCTTCTTCTTCAGCATTCCGAGCCCTTGAGGGTCATTGCTACACATATAACACGCCTCCGTTCATCTCTCTGGTTTGCCCTCTCTTTCCAGTTGGTGACACCAAGTGTTTGCAGGTCTGTCTGGACATTATCTCTCCATCGTCTTCTTGGTCTGCCTGGTGGTCTACGATCATTCAACTCCCTTGTGTATACAGTTTTTACTTCTCTGTCATCTGACATTCTTTTAATATGTCCCAACCATTTTAATCAATTAGCTCTCATGATGCCAGTGATTAGTGGTGATTTAAACAGATTAGGAATTTTGTTGTTGCTTCTCACTCTCCATTCATCGCTGTTTGCATCTGTTATAGGTCCAATGATTCGTCGTAAGACTTTGTTTTCGGAAACCTGTAATAAGCCTTTGTCTCTTTTAGTTGTGCTCCAAGTTTCAAAGCTATATAACATGACTGGTCTAATCAACGTTTTATATATTTTTATCTTGGTGTTGCGAGACAGACAATTTGACTTTAGCAGAAGTTGAAGGGCATAGTATACTTTTTTTCCAGACTGTATTCTAGATTGTATTTCTTCTCTCAGCATGTTGGAGCAGTTGAAGTTTGCATCCAAGTACTTATATGTTTCCGTTCGTTTTATTTTCATGTTATCGATTTGTATGTGGCCGGAGTTTATATCTTTTCCCTGTCTAGTTATTATTATGTATTCTGTCTTATCTTGATTGATAACTAGTTCCATTTTCTGAGCTGATTCTTTTAAGACAGTCAGTGTTTTAACAGTTTCTAGTTCATTTTCTCCAACGATATCAATGACATCAGCATATCCAAGTATTCTTGTAGTTTCTCCTATAGTACACTTTTGTTTCAATGTCTTTATAATTTTCTCCAGGGCCAAGTTGAAAAGAAGTGGGGACAGGGCATCACCTTGATTCAAACCAGATGTTATTTGAAAAGGGAATGACTTTCTGCCTTTATATATTACTATATTACGCGTGTCTTCCATACATAGTAATAATTAGCATAGAAAGTTAAAATATATGGAAGATAAACAGTATGCTTAAAAAATACTGCTATTTTTTAGAAGGCAGGTAGTCTGAAAGGAAAATAAAACTCAAATAGTTTCAGACTGTATAAAGTAAGTAAAAAGTAAAGTAAAGATCCCTTTTCACGCCTTTCGGCGCATCGGCACCGGGGTTATTGGTATTTTCGATTCGTTGTGGAAGATAGTTCTAAGATGAGCAGCGCAGTAGACATAATGGGCTTTCTACAGGTCTATGTAGGGTTTAGAAATATGTTATATGTTTAAGCGTTTGCTTTGCCTTTCATTTTATTTAACTAATGACTAAGGATTCCCTGCAACATTTTGGGGTGTCATTATACGTATGAGGTTAAAATTACCTCAAAGTAGTCGTGTGTGGGGTAAGTGTAGTTTGTGCCCTAATTATTACTTGTAAAGTGTGCAGCCATTCTATATCCAAGACAGACAGTCAGACAGACAGACAGACAGACAGACAGACAGACAGACAGACAGACAGACAGACAGACAGACAGACAGACAGACAGACAGACAGACAGACAGACAGACAGACAGACAGACAGACAGACAGACAGACAGACAGACAGACAGACAGACAGACAGACAGACAGACAGACAGACAGACAGACAGACAGACAGACAGACAGACAGACAGACAGACAGACAGACAGACAGACAGACAGACATGACAGACAGACAGACAGACAGACAGACAGACAGACAGACAGACAGACAGACAGACAGACAGACAGACAGACAGACAGACAGACAGACAGACAGACAGACAGACAGACAGACAGACAGACAGACAGACAGACAGACAGACAGACAGACAGACAGACAGACAGACAGACAGACAGACAGACAGACAGACAGACAGACAGACAGACAGACAGACAGACAGACAGACAGACAGACAGACAGACAGACAGACAGACAGACAGACAGACAGACAGACAGACAGACAGACAGACAGACAGACAGACAGACAGACAGACAGACAGACAGACAGACAGACAGACAGACAGACAGACAGACAGACAGACAGACAGACAGACAGACAGACAGACAGACAGACAGACAGACAGACAGACAGACAGACAGACAGACAGACAGACAGACAGACAGACAGACAGACAGACAGACAGATAGACAGATAGACAGATAGACAGATAGATAGATAGATAGATAGATAGATAGATAGATAGATAGATAGATAGATAGATAGATAGATAGATAGATAGATAGATAGATAGATAGATAGATAGATAGATAGATAGATAGATAGATAGATAGATAGATAGATAGATAGATAGATAGATAGATAGATAGATAGATAGATAGATAGATAGATAGATAGATAGATAGATAGATAGATAGATAGATAGATAGATAGATAGATAGATAGATAGATAGATAGATAGATAGATAGATAGATAGATAGATAGATAGATAGATAGATAGATAGATAGATAGATAGAAACATCGGTAAATAAAACACGTGTATCTGGTAGTCGCAGACTGACGGAACACGTCAGTTAGACCTCGCCTGTTTCTCAAAGTGATGAGAAATTTCTCAGGTAATCCCCAAAAGTCAACGTCTTTAAAAAAAATTGAGTCGTGACATAAAGAAACGAATCAATTTATCTTTACGTTTCCTCATCTCGAAGGAATGCGTAACAAGACAGAGACAGTCAGAAGTATGTTGATGTTTCAGTATCTTAAAAAGTAGTTCTTCTTGTTAGGCTATCAATGACTCAGTGAGAATATATTCAGAGAACAAATCAGAATGTTTTTCGTGGGAAGCACAGGCAGGCGTGACTGAAAAGGCAGAATTTTACCTGGTGTATTGTTCCAATAGAGCTTCGGTGCACAAACGATCTGAACTCTTTTAGCACTTCGCTGATATAAATTGTTCCACTCTTTCAGCAAAAGTTTTTACTGTAAATAAAAAAACAAAAACAAAAAATGCCAGGATGAATAACCAACACTTTGAGAAAAAAGAGTTGACTTCAGATGAGTTTAGCTCATTCAAGAATAGACACATAGCGCTAGGGGCATTTCCATAAGCGCTCCGTCCCCATCTTCAGCCACCAGCGCAGAATTCCAATACCAATAGTACCAGTAGCAGTCTAATAGTAGACCGTCTTGCCACTTCTCTGAGCGTCGGGTATCGGCCAGATCCCCTCGTCACTGCATCACTCTCACCAGACTCTGATGATAAATTCGTTCCTCCGAATTTTACACGTGCTCCCATATGGCTTTGACCACGTCTGCCTTATCATGCATCAGTGTTCCGCCAAGTTGTGCAGAACTAGCAAATCTGTCCGTCTGTTCATTTCCAACCACACCGGCATTCCCAAGAGAAAAGATCCACACAGTGTGCTCCCCACGCCTGACCTTTGAAGCGAAGCATGCAACCCCGCACGAAGCATGTTTGCCTTCACCTTGCTCAGCATGCTTTCTGAGTCATTTACTAAAAAGATGTGTGTAAGTATTGTGTTCTCTAGTCAGCGGTAAGCTGCAGTGACCTGCTTTAAAATAGAAAGAAATAAAGTGACTGGTGGAGTGTAGGACAGGGCTCGTTTAACTCACTGGAATTTGGCATGATGTGTTTGTGAACATATTCCATGCAAGTAGAACCCACAGATGCAATATTCACTCTTGAACAATGAATATAAAACGCAGATATAATGGTAACTTACTTCTGGCATTCATAGACCACGAGAAAAGTTTCGACAGAGTTGATAGACAAGTATAATGGAAAGTATAAGTTCGATATGGAAATGGGCTAAATCAAGATGAAATACTGCCAGTGACGCACCAGGCTGACTGGCAGAAAACGATACCTCAAGGCTAGGTGCAGGGAAAAAAGGAGAAAAGGTAGACCAAGAAATACCTTGATATAGATTTTTTTTTCTCAATAGGCAGGCCTTCAACATACAAGCATCAAGTCCAGTGTTATCTGACTGACGAAGGTGGAAGAGCTGATGAAACAGTCAACAGCAACTGGTGACCTTATGACACATGGGGTCGTGATGATGATGTTGATGATGATTTTGAATGTTGATGATAACGGCGATGATGATGTTGGGGATGGGGAGGATTAAAACTGACAATTCCAATGATGATGACGATGATGGTCATAATCATGATCTAGTCCCGACCGTAACTTACTTTAAACCTCTCTCTATATTATGTCAGATCTCTCAACAAGAGCAAATGATACAGAATGACACAGAGAAGAAGAAAAAATGTTGTAACTTTCCAATAAAAGTAAAACAAGAACAGATAGTTCAAAGACAGCGCTCTCTGTAATACGATGCAAATTACAGTGGCAATTACCTCCGCACACGTTGCAAGAGAGTGACTGTACTACTAGTCATTTCGTCAATTCGATTTTCCCGAGAATTTTCTCCAAATGGAATGAGTAATACCAATGTCTCTTTGTCTTGTAGCTTTCATTGTTACAAGTTAAATGCACTGTCTTCTACAACAGAGCTGTTCGGGTCTACTCAAGAGTCACCATTGTGAAAATGGGGATACTTGCGACCCAGATGGCCAGGCCACAACAAAACAAGATTATTGATACAATACAACTGGCAATAATCCGCAAGCCACTTGCTAGCTCCCGCGGGCCAGATTTAGCCCGCTGTCCGTAGGTTGAATATTCATTGTCTACAAGATGTTGCTGAGTCAACCGTAACACTTGGCAATGTATGATTTTGACGCACAATCTACGTTCTGGAACAAGACTGAAGTCTAGAAGTGGACGAATCCCCAGAACTTTTCGCCGTAGTTTATAGCTAAAGAGTACATTTATGTTCAGTAGTTTACCAGTACAAACTCAACGGTCTGCGCTAAAAACTATTATGGAAATACACGCCGAGCTGTCTGTTGCCAAATCGCTCGCAGTTGAAATCGAGTCTGGTATTTCAGAATTTCAAACCGCATTAGTAAAGCCTCCGCCACTTTTCATGGATAATTCGTATGTTACTTGTTACCTTACAATCAGAGTGAAAGTGTGCATTTAAATGAATAAGGGCACAGAAAAGGAAGATCAGGAATAGTCAGCTTTACAAGAACATAATTACACATGGCAGAAATTATGAAGAGGTTAAATAAACTTCATCAGGACACAAAACAAAACCAAAGAACAAAATATGACTGAATTAAAAGGTATTTAAAAAAAAAATATTTATCTGCAAACAGCGACAAGTGTGTCTATATTAAATGTTCAGTTTCTATTCTTCTTCTTCTTCTTCTTCTTCTTCTTCTTCTTCTTCTTCTTCTTCTTCTTCTTCTTCTTCTTCTTCTTCTTCTTCTTCTTCTTCTTCTTCTTCTTCTACTTCTTTTTCTTCTTCTTCTTCTTCTTCTTCTTCTTCTTCTTCTTCTTCTTCTTCTTCTTTTTCTTCTTCTTCTTCTTCTTCTTCTTCTTCTTCTTCTTCTTCTTCTTCTTCTTCTTCTTCTTCTTCTTCTTCTTCTTCTTCTTCTTTTTCTTCTTCTTCTTCTTCTTCTTCGCATTCACCTGCTGTAAATTCCGGCGGGAAATTTTAGCTCATTCATGGACTTTAACCCCAAAAGGTGAGTTATGTGTGCACATTCGTTTTACAGATCTGGCTTACTGTAGGCAGAGTACCAGCTCCTTATCTCTAGGGGGTTTAAAGGAAACACTCTTAATTAGTAGACTTTTATGACATGCTTTTTAGGCGGTTGTAGTGAGTCTCTTCTCCTCCAACATGGAGCCCAGAAAGCCATATGGGGAAGTTGCTTTTGATTCAAGCATTTGAATTTATAGCCAGAGCGCCGAAACATGGAGGCACAAACACATCGAGGGCCCCCTTTCCTGAAATGAGACTCCCCTCCCCCATCACTCCCCATTCACTACTATACTTTCCAGACAGTGATGATCTATTGGCGTTTCTGAGTTGTTCAAATTCCCTCGGTTTGGTTTGACCCTATCTACTTTGTTATGTGTCAATTAAATAAAATGTGAATTCCATCTGCTTTTAATTCACATGTATTGATCGACTCCTACATAAGGAGAAAAAGGAAGTAGATTTTTTCTCTTTCCTCTCTCTCTCTCTCTCTCTCTCTCTCTCTCTCTCTCTCTCTCTCTCTCTCTCTCTCTCTCTCTCTCTCTCTCTCTCTCTCTCTCTACAGAGATTAAAACATGCCCCCCCCCCCTTTTCTGCAGAGATTAAAACATCTCTCTCTCTCTGTCTATGTCCCTCTCTCTCTCTCTCTCTCTCTCTCTCTCTCTCTCTCTCTCTCTCTCTCTCTGCAGAGACAACAAAAAAACAACTAATTGACTGACTGACTGACTGACTTTCTACCCCACTAGGACATCACACAAGCGATAAATACCCGATGACACAAAGTGCCACAATGCGGATGAGGATCACCGTGGAGAGGTCCCAGAAACCGCGTTCAGACAATTGGCCATATTGATGGCCTGCCTATATTGCGGCCCCTGGCAAAAGCCAGAGTGAGGCTTCAAATAAGAAAAAATTACGTCCTGAAAAGGACGTAAGTAAGGAATAAACTAACAACTAATTTGCTGTTTATTTTAGAGTAACAATGCTGAATTTTCTAGTATTCTGCTTTCTAATTTGTAAAAGGCAAAAAAAAAAAAACATGAGATATTTAAACTGTCACCCAAATCTGGAACAACCAGAAGGGATACTTATGCAGGAGCTATTATTAGAGCCATTGAACAGTTTTTTTTTTTTAAACTCCAATACCAGCTTCCTGGCGTCAATTTGGAGGTGGGCAAAAGTGGCCTAAAAGGGAGATAATTTCTGTTGCGCTTAGGGAATCAGAATGATAACTGATTTATTACAAAAAGTACACACAGTAACTGATTGTTGGCAAAATGGGGAAGGACAACGATTTCTTTCGTTGAGACATTTTTTTGGGCAGTCAACATCTTCTGTTGTCCAAGAGAGCCGTTATTGCGCAGTAACTAGATGCTTGTCTACTTGTTCGAAGGTCTTGGAGTTTTAATCCCTCTCAAGGCGTATGTTTTTTTTTTTTTTCAAAATAGTGACAATGCTTTTTTTGTCGATCCAGCTAGAACCGGCGCCTGCCTTAGTAAGGTTATTACCCACACAGGGCAGCAGGTGACACCGGACGTTAAGGGTGTCCCAATTATACCTTCTTTAGGTGTTCTTTGAGTGATTTTCCCTATTGGCTGACCATCAAGCCTGAGACTGTATGGTCACAGGTGGACAAACCCTCAGCTAGTAGCCCGGAGGGGACAAATCGAAAAGAACGAAGGAAGGAAGGAAAGATGGATACCAGGAAACTATTGTTAAAAATATAGATAGTCAGCGTGCGGTTGACCATGTGATTTACTGAGTGTCCATTCATCTCTAACATTTGCGTCTAGCACTTCTTCTTCAATTATAACAAATAGATGCAATGTAGCCGCTACTAACTATGGGATTATTACCAGGAAAGGTCCCAGTCTCTTCCACGGTGCAACTCTCGTACCATTGTCTGAAAGCCACGAGAACAATGATTTTTTTTAAACCGCTCACTACGAGACTCGAACGTTGGTAAACGTCGAAGATTGCATTTTCACTGTCTATGCCACAGGGCCACAGAGGCCTCCAACCAGTCGCACATTTCATTAAACATCAACAGACTAAATGGTCTGGTCACCTGATAAAATGCTTAGGTGTCAGCTGTCACAGATCGCCAGACTAAAGAAATATATGATATGTCGGCATCAAGAACAACCTTAGAGAATGCAGACCAGTTCAGAAAGCTCGCTGGAAAGTCCAAGTCCTTTTGCGGAAAAAAATGAAAAGGTCGACCACTTTCAGACTGCTGCTAGCTAGCCGAGGCTGCTAACAGTCTCCGTCTATATTTGTGGTCTGGGTTATGTGCGTCACTTTCGTGACTAAATTCTAGTATTGTGCCATTTCTGGGCTCGATGCTTCCTTCCGAGTCAGACCGCTCGTCCTCCGCCCTGTTGTTAGCTGTGCGTTTCTTTCCTTTTCTTATCTGGTGTTTCCTCTTGGTGTCATCTCTTTTTGATTTGGCCAGGCGTATCTCGTAGGAGAGCGAGCTTTTCCTCACAACGTCCTTTGG
>CAJHNH020005003.1:12891-22891 GCA_905116865.2 Candidula unifasciata
AGAGTGCAGCCTGCGTTCCACCACTGAATGCAGCCTAGTCGCACGACTGTGTGCAGCGTAGCGTGACATCCCTGCAGCATAGGAAAAGCCATGCGACAGGGCGGTTTATGAATGGGAAGTGAAGTCTTTCTTTCTGGGCCCGAATACGTGTGCTGTAATTATTTTCTAAAAACTCAAACTGAATGGCAGACGAGCAAGGCAGATCCCCGATATCTACGTGACCATATCGTCGGGACAGTATCGCTTTTTTAGGGAGGCACAGACTATACTCCGCACACGCACGCACGCACCCCCCACCCCACACACACACACACACACACACGCACGCACGCACGCACACACACACACACACACACACACAATCTTATATTGTTTAAATTGACGATGAGTATCGACGGAGCGATCAAGGCCAACCTAAAGACGATACCGTCCTGACAACAACGGGACTTATGGTCACCCATGGCCGACTCTATTTATAGCTCCAGAAGTTCACCCTCCCGATACGTCGGTTCAACCTTCTAAACTTTTATTTTTAGGATACACATAACGAATACATCACCCGCGTGGAACCGGCGATCCTGTGGCAGTAAGTGAGCTCTTTTTGAGAAACACTGATTTACTAAAACTCAAGGCCATGTCTCGCCTAACCAGCTTACTTTAAACACCGCTCTTGACAATTATCTACCATAAAAATGCGTCTGTTAATTATACATTTCTGTGTAAACCTGAATGTTAGTTTAACATAGTTTTTTGGCTCCAGATTGTACAACCTGGCATTTAAACATGAGAGAGGCGAAAGATGTAATGTTTTCTAATTTTTCGTGAGAAAATAGAACAGAGGTATTGAGTTGCCGTAGTTCGCCAACAAATATCTTTAAAATCGTTTTTTTAGCTTTGTTCTTGTTTATTACTGCTGAGCGTGTTGCTGTTTGTGTGTGTCTGTGTGTGTGTGTGTGTGTGCGTGGGTGCGTGCGTGCCTGCGTTTGTGTGTATATTGTATACGTGTGTATGCGCGCGTACGTGCGTGCGTGCGTGCTCGCGCGCGCGTGTGTGTATGTGTCTGTATATATATATATATATATATATATATATATATATATATATATATATGTGTGTGTGTGTGTGTGTGTGTGTGTGTGCTGATGTTCTTCAAGTAGTGTGCTTCGAATTCTTGCTGCATTTTTTCGTGTTCCTTCTGGTCTTCTTATTGGTCGTTATTTACTTCTTTGAAAAAGCATATAAACAGGGATGCTTCATATCCTCTTCCAAATCTTCCTCCTAATTCGTTTGTTGTTTTCTCCCTCGCTCCTCTTCCTTCTTCTTCTTCTTTATCTTCGTCTTCTACTTCTTCTTGTTTATTTCTTTTTGTTTTTCTTCTTTTTCTTCTTCATCTTCTTCTTCTTCTTCTTTTCTTCTTCTTCTTCTTCTTCTTCTTTTCTGCTTCTTCTTCTTCTTCTTCTTCTTCTTCTTCTTCTTCTTCTTCTTCTTCTTCTTCTTATTATTATTATTATTATTATTATTATTATTATTATTATTATTATTATTATTATTATGTCGGCTTTGTGGCTAAGTCGATGCGAACGCTTTGTAATGCCGGGGTGCCGGGTTCGATTCCAGCTGCGGGCCATGCTCCTAGCGTTGGTTTCGACAGTGATATCAGGGATCCGACTGCCTAGAAATCAATGGCAAACCACTAGACGTAAATTTGTTTAGAGAAACCATAGAACAGCCAGGGGCTGCTGGGGTTGGTTCTGCAACGTCCTGTAAAGGATACGCAACTAACATTATTATTATTATTATTATTATTATTATTATTATTATTATTATTTATATTATTCCTTGTTTTCTTTTTCATTTCCTCCTACTTTGACTGCTACAGAAGCTAAATCTCCAACATCTTTCGCTGGTCAGAAACTTTACCTCAAAGATTGCATACAACTTCACAAGAAAGTATAGGCTTCATTTGGCTCGTCTCATTAAAAGACGACAGCGTGAGAGAAGAAGTATTTTATTGAAATAGTTGCCTTATTAACTCATTCACCATCAGTAGGAAAACTATCATATTTTGTACATCGAGCGCTCTTTTAACAAGAAAGTCGACCGTCCAGAAAGCAATCGCAAAATCCTGGACGTAAATTTGCTTAGAAAAATCACACAACGGCCCGGGGCTGTTGGGGTTGGTTCTGCAACGTCCTGTAAAGGATACGCAACAAACCTTTTAACATATCCCTAACTAACTTTGATATCTATAAACCATCTCTTTCACTTCGCACCAGCAGGATATGTTCCTATCCGCTTACAGTTCTTTTTCGTCTGCATACGCCCTTAAAGGGCGTTTGGCATGTTTACAACAAGATTGCGATATTTGCACCTTTCAGGCAAACACATCCATTTAACTTAACTAATTAGTCGCCTTTTCCCCATGATCGGTATTGGCAGAGGTTCTATTCCCCCTCCCCCGCTCCCCACCCACACCAAAACTGGGGCCTCAGAACACACAGGGGATCCCAACAGTTAATTCTTTCTCTTCATGTTCATCACAAAGTACTCGTGTCTGGCCTATTGAAATCTGTTTAAATATTTTTTTTTTTTTTAAACAAGACGTGTTGCCATTAAAAAAAATATATATATAAGCAACCTTCAAACAGCTTACTTTCGAATCATTGTAGTCTTTTCCCCCATTATTTCAGTTCAATTTCTAAAGTTTATACTGGCAATCTGGCATTGACCATTTCTCCGTGACTAACCAAAACATGTTATTTTGAAATCAGTAATCTCTTCTTGAAAAATTATTATTTTACAAATGGTGCATTTACTAAATTGAAAGACCTCAGACATCATAGTATATTCGCTTTCTACATTGCCAAGTCTCAGCGCATGTAAACCGTGGTTTCTCCCCCCCCCCCCCCCCCCCCTTTTCCTCCCGGGTAAAATCGATAATAGCACTGGCTATAGTATTTAAATGGTTTGACATTTTCCTAAAAATCTATCGGTGATTTTTTTCGTGTATTTTTAGTCTAATTTGCATAAAGCCTCATTTTGAGGAAATTTGTCTGAGTAGACTCGTGCAATCTGGTAATTTTTTGTAAAGACATTTTATGAGTGGATTGATATTTCTTATCTGGAACTGTGGTGAGGGGAGGATGAAAAAAAAGAGACACTGAATACAGACACACTGACTGACTGAGGCAGTGAGACAGAGAGAGAGAGGGTGAGAGAGACGGGCGGATAGAGTCAGACGGAGAGAGAGATCCAGAGGCAGAGGTACAGAGACACGATAAAGTAGACATGTCGGGTTACACATCGGAGGGAGAGAGGGACACAGTAGCTAAGAAAGAGACAGCGACAGACAGACTGGGAGAAAGGGGCAAGAGAGAAAGAGAAAAGCTGGGATAGAATGAAATGAACACACACACACAAGCTCATATAAGTACACACTCTCCCATACACACTCACACACGCATATATATATATTATGATCATGTAACAGGTCGTTTGCAGAACGTCTCTCTCATCACGATCTGCCTGAAAGAAACTCGGTCTCTCGCCATCTCTCCCGCCTTATTCACTTTCATACTCAAGGAGTCACTAATATCCTGTGCCTATCTTCGGGTTGGTCCAATCCGTCGTGGCGCTTGATTTGAGCAGAATATTTCAGCTTCCGAGATAGGATGCTGTTTATTAGCCAATCTTCCTTGATGTTCAGATCTTTTAAGATATCAGTATTTCTTCTTTTCTTTGTCCAAGATATTCTGATAATCTTTCTATAGCATTTCAGCTCAAAAGCCCTATTCTCTTTCTCTAGGACTGGGAGGTAGTCCACGCCTCCCATCTGTATGTTGGTACAGGGAAGACGCATGCTCTCAAAATTATAATTTTGATCTCCTTGCTGGTGCTTATTAACCATAGACTTTCAGTTTCGTAATCATATATATAAATCCGGCTTCTTTCTGGCTATATGCAATGCAGCGCAGTACACACACCTTTTTATGCGTATTTTTTTCTTTTTCAGCGCTACTTTATGGCCATTTTATATTTTGGGTACTGGCATCCTCTCGTTAGACACAGTGGTGAGCCCCAGCACCTCTATTCTAGAATAGAATGAGTCTGATGAGAAGTCATCGATCCGGCTGCTTCGAGATACCAGCTAAGTGATGTGCTGATGAAGGCTCCATAGCCGCGACGTTCACGTTTTGTTTGTATTTGTTATATTGTAAAAGTTGCTTATATATCTTTTGTTCGGTTTTATATATTTTCTCTATTCTAGAAACGTGTTTTATTTACTGAATATATATATATATATATATATATATATATATATATATATATATATATATATATATATATATATATATATATATATATATATATATATATATGTCCTCTTTAATTCGTTGTCTGTCCTAATCTAGACATCTTCCGTAAAGCAGTGGGAGCCTGCACACTTGATAGTAATCTGTTCGAATCCTCATGGAAGTGGGGGACTGGTTTATGTAACCAACAAGTTACTAGGAAGGGATAACCAGGAATATGCAAATTCAATAATTACAGGGGCATTGAGTATTTGCTGCTGTTGACTATAAATCCACTCCTAGACTGCTTAGGCTTCCTGTCGTCATGTAAAAGGTTCGTTAGAGTTTACAAATAAAAACACAAAAGTAGCACTAACATTACTAACTGAGTTTCCCATTAGACTCGGAAGACAGCCCTTTATTTCTAGTTTTTACTCACTCTATCAATCAGGTGCCGTCTCAACGATCAGAGTTAGCTTTCAATGGATTTCCAACAAGCTTTGTCCTTCGCCCCGGATGTACTTTCGCAGACTGTAGTTTGTCCATCTCTTGATGTTATCCTTCCACTTGTATCGTTGTCTTGCTTGTGTTTGATTTCCTTATTTTTTTCCAGCACAATGTCTTTTGCCACACTAAGCTCTAGCACTGTAGCTGTTTTGGTACCATTATTAGAGTATTATGTCATTTAATGCATTTTACTGCAGGCACCTAAAGCAAAGCGACTTCTACGCTTCGGCCTTTCAGGCGTCGGTCTAGAGTCCCTTGAAACTTTAAGGATGAGAAATTCTTTTTTCGCTATACATTTAAAAGTGGAGTTTAGTTTTAAAGTAACCAGGAACACCCGGATCAGCTCACCGAGGCCCGTCCCCTACGTTGTTTCAGGTTATCAGCTGTGTCCACGAGACCAGCTCGAGGCCCTAGATTTCCAGCAACCTCGCCAAGCTTTTTAAATGTCCGTTTGCGTTCATTACCGCGCAATCCTAGTTCTTTAATCACATTGTAGAGTGAAGTGGCAACGAGAACTCTTGCGCCGATTTCGACGGCGAAGACTCTTACAGACTCTTCGTCTCTCCTCAGACCCGTTGCTAAGTCACAGTACTTCTCGAGCTTATACATGTGGCTTTCGTCCATTCGCGACTCATACGGGACGTTCAGCTCAATCAGGATGAGCTGCCATTTTTCCGCAGAGTGGAGAACTATGTCAGGTCGCAGGCCGGTCTTCCGGATTAATTCAGGGTACCTTTCATGGCCAGGCAGGTCAACCGCCAGTAACCAGTCCCTCGCAGAGTCTAGCATAGATGGAGCGTATGCGACGTTGCTGAGTCTACCTTTTTGAATCTGCCCAGCCTTGAGGAAGCGTATGGGGACGACGGTAGGACTGGCCCTCGCGTTGGCCCTCATCCTAGCCTGGTCCACAACGGCAGCCAACTCTTTTAGCACCTTGTTCCATAATTAATCGACTCTTACAACATGCTTGTTTATAAAGTTGGTATATTCTTCTTTGCCCCATAATGGGGCCCAGGAACCCACACGGATAAAATACTCTTGAATACTAAACAAACTACTAAACACAAAGATACACTTAGTACTAAAAAAATTAAAACAATAAACATAAAGATACCGACTGTAAATAAATCACCACGCCGTATGGGTTCCAGGGCCTTTTTATAGGGAAAACAAGATGCTTACCCAGAAGCATGTCGTAAGAGTCGAATAATTACGAGCTTTCTTCTAAGTCGGAGTGCATCTGCCTGACAAGTAAAGAACAAGCAGTCTGCACACATATGAGTCAGATATGTAAAACGGATGTACACGCAACACTGATTTTCTGGAAGAGGACTGCAGTCCAGAAGTGAATGAACAACCAGAACTTTCCGCCAGAGTTTACAGCTGGTGAACGCGAAGAAGAAGAAACAAATCATCGCCAGCAAGAAGCTATAGAGATCGCAGCGATTGTAACTCTAGAACATAAACAGAGAGATATAATTGACACCGCTCCTGCTTAGTTCACAAATGTCCAGATGTCAAGTCTGCAAAGACTTACACAAAAAAACTCAACAAAGGCAAGAACCCATTTTTGGCGGGTGTCTAACTGCTTGTTATATCTGTTCCTTTGTTGAGTCGACCGCAATGCAAATCGATAGGGGTATGACAGACACGTGCAAAAGTCTGTCTGGCCTCGATAGCAACCTTTTCCCTCCATTTTTTACAAGAGCATGGAAAATGGTGGTCGACAAATGAGCGCTTGAGGTGTGATTCTATTTATGGGCGCCAAAAGTTCTCTCCCCGTACTCCCGCTGTCTGTCGTGAGTCGGTCACGTGCGGGGGCTGTACGTGTGTGATTGAAAACATGCCAAGATACATTCATTATGTGTACATCTCGATTTACAATGACTCCGCATTAACGACTTACAGAACCAGTCAGCCATGGTATGAGGTTTTTGAATTTCCTCCAACTGACTGGCGGTTTAGGAAACGTCGAGTGACAATGGAAAGTGAAATAGATTATTTTCTCAGCGAGTGATATCATTAAAATGTAATGAAATAGAGTCAGGATTCACCAACGCTGCCGGTCTCTAATTTTCTCTTTTATCCCTCTCTTATTTTTATCCGCATTAAAAAAAAAATCGAAGAATACAGCTGGTGTAACATATTGTCCAGTTTTATATTAAAACTTGAAGTGAAATTAGAGGGCTTTTTAACTTCCCGCATTTCGCCACCAACTTCTCTCCGTGCCTACCTTTCTTTGTGCAAAACCTCCTATTCTTATCCTTCATTGTGTGCGTGAGCGCTCAGATACTCACTCACTCAAAAAGCCCTTATTATTCATTGTTAGGAATGAATGTCGCCTTTAATTCCCGCACAAGACGAATTCTTCTCGAGTACTCTCAGATACCCGCTCATCTTTTTCAACCTCTTCAAAGTGCAGGAACTGGAGTTCATTGAACAAGAATGGTCTTCCTTGCTTACAGTTTTTAATTTTAAATCTTGTCCGTTCAGAAGAATCACTAGCAAATATAACTCTATTATTCATTCAGTGTGTCTTACTGTATAGAAAAAAATTTCACTATTGGTTCCCGTTTTCCCCCCAGCTCTGTCCGCTCACAAGATTTACCATTTATAGCTCTATTGTACCCACCACACACACACACAAACTATTGCTTGGATTATATTAACCATTCACTCCATTATGGGATATAATTTTCTGTTATTTGAAGCCCCACCCTGGCTCTTGACGGGGACCGCAATATAACCCTGCCATAAATATGGTACAATGGCTAAACCCGGTTTCTGAGACCTCTTCACGGTGATCCTCATCCACATGGTGGCACTTTGTGTCATTGGGTGTATATTGCTAGTGTGTGATGTCCTAGTGGGGTAAAATGTTCTATTACTACTACTACTATTGCTTGGAGGAAGTACACACACACGTTAGTCATTACTTGATCCGGGGTTTCGTTTATTTATGTGTTTTCCGTTTTTTTTTTTTTTAAGTCTTATTTGTTCACATTATTTACCAACAATTTTGATTCCTCTATGTATTCAGTGTGTCTTACTGTGTAAATAATGTGACAGTACCTGCCTATATCGCTGCCAGTTGAAACACAGCCACGTCTAAAGACCACGGGAACAGTCTGCTCCTATGCAACACTATAAGAGGCATCCTTTGACGATGAACAGGGACATAGACATTAGTCCGTTATTCAGGGATCGAATAATTTTTTTAATGATAAAGGATCTTGCAGACATGATATTCAGCAACGTAACAACGAGTATACATACGATATGAGATCAGCTGTAAACTCTGGGATAAAGTTATAGTTGCTCGTCAACTTCTGGACTTTGGTCTTGTTGCAGAGCTCGAGTTTCACGTGCACATCCGTTTTACAAATCTGGCGTATTTGTATGCAGACTGTTTTTCCTCGCCTCTCATGCAGAAGCACTCCGACTTTAAAGGAAATATTTTATTAGTCGCCTTCTACAAAGTGCTTGTTAGGGAGGTAGCGAGTCTGATGTTGCCCCCCCCCCCCCCATCCGCTTTCCAAAATGGGGACCCCATGACCCACATAGAGAACCCAGTGACTCGAAGAGCGAGTATCTGGGTGAGAATCAATCAGGAGCAACACACAGAAACCTTGTTCAGTCAGTAAGCACATTTATACTGCAACCCAATTGTTTTTCCATGTATGACCTTGGTTCCCAGGTCGACCCAACTTAAAAAGTAATAGGTAAGTCCTGGGAAGAAAAGGTAAAGGTATAGTGGGGAGATGTGAACCAGCGTCATTGCACACGGCTATAAACTATAAGTGCTCAGCCACCAGTACGGACAGCTGATAAGAATCGTCCGCCTGTGTCGCCCTCCGCACGTAACTCTGTAGCTACAGCGACGTTCCTCCATTTACCCCTTAGTGTCAGCTCTGGTACCCATTTCCTTGAGGCTGGGTGAACCCCGGGAGCTGCCCGGTTTCGAGCACCGACCGTGGGCTGCAGCGAGTCGCAGCTGGATATGAAAGCGAGCCTCTTATCGACTGAGCTAACGCGGCCCCTTCGAGTCCTGGGAAGCAACAGCTACATGTGGGAGGTTGATCACGTCACCCATGGAGGGTCGATTGGTCCATAAAATTAACAGTCCAGCCAAATATGCCAAATGATGCCCCCCCCCCCTCACCCCCACCCCCGACATATAAAGGGACCTTTAGTTATACTGGGGCATGCAATGGTTACCTAGTAACATACATCTGAACAAAGAAGACATTAACAGTAGATTGCCCAATTTATTGCCTGGCATATGAATTAGTTATTCAGAACACAAAACTAATAACTATGTCAGAGACAAAATATACAAATAAGTAAATCCTTCCAAGTGAAAAACAAAATCGACTACATTCAAAAAGTATCTTTTTCACCGGAATAAACGCAATGTGAAGACCATGTCCTTTCGTCTGCATAATTCTGGATTCTCTCAGTAGCATCAATCTAATGTGGGTAGCCTGTGGACTTCCTCTGTTTCCGGAATAAGACAGCAGTGGCCATGGAACATTAGGATTTGGGATAGTCTTAGTAAGTTAGATAATGTGTCAATGGATTATTGGACACTTATTAGTAATTATAGTTTTAGATATTCTCATAGTAAGTAAATGTTTATACATATCAAATTATTTCAAATATATTTTTATTATTTTGCCATTCAGCACACTACTACTACTACTACCTTAGCTAATAATAGTACTACAAAAACGACTACTACTACTAATACTACTAAAATTACTAGGACTACTAAAATTACTACTACTAAAACTACTAGTACTACTACTACTACTACTACTACTACTACTACTACTACTACTACTACTACTACTACTACTACTACTACTACTACTACTACTACTACTACTACTACTACTACTACTACTACTTACTACCACTGCCACTACCAATACTACTACTGTCTTAAACTAGGCCTATGCTTACTACTACTATTACTGTCCTCTTCGCTCAGACAATTGTAAACAATGGAGCATCTGACTGCCCCCATCAACCCCCCCCCCCCCCCACCCCCATATTATCTTTGTGTGGGTGCCTCTGGAAGCCGTGCACATAGAAATCAAATCACAAAAACCCCACGGAATTTAACCACAAGCGTAAACAGCAAATCGAATTAAGTGTTGTCTTTGTATGAATGTGTAGCCAGAAGTGATTAAGAACTT
>CAJHNH020005004.1:0-22500 GCA_905116865.2 Candidula unifasciata
AGACGGAATGTCCATGTAAATTTTTATATAATTCTTTTGAATAACAGAAGAAAGCCAACCAAAACTGTTGTACTCATGAGTATGAGTATGAGAAAGATGATAATGATTAATGGTAATGTGTATACATTTATCATTGCCGGATTTAAGAAGTGGTCCACACTTGTTTGAAGTAAACAAAAAACATGTACATGCAGAGTAATGTTACTGAAATAAATGCTCTTACCTTTTTAGATATTTCTAAATTACACAACTAAAAATTGTTTTCTTTGTAAAATAACTTAAATGACGCTGGCGGATGTTGACGATGGAGCGCCACTACTGCGCATGCACGGTAAATCGATCGCACATGCGCAATAAGTAACGTGGCTATAATTAGATATCACTAAAAATTGAAATATTACTTTCAAAGTTTTTCCAAAAATTGTCGCACACTATCTCTAACAATGACAGGTTGAATTTCAAACCATGATGGGTGCACATCCGGTATCGAAACAAACATATCCTGAAAATTTCAGGTAAATCGGTTCAGTAGTTTCCGAGTCTACAGGCTATAAACAAACACACAAACATTGATTTATATATATATACTAGCTGTACCCAGCCACGCGTTGCTGGGGCATAGTTTGGCTAAATGGAAATGAAAGAAAATAGAAATCGCACGTGTCTAATACAATAATTGTCTGCTCAGATATAGAAATAGTCTTTGATCCCCCCCACCCATACCCCCCACAACTAAATCCACCTACTACTCTCTCCCTCATCAAAGGTTTTTGGAAAAGAAAGACAATGGAAATCGCTCGTGTCTAATATAGTTAATGTCACAATCATTCTCTGCACAGATATAGAGATAATCTGGTTTTCTAACTTTAGAAAACGCACCATATAATTGTGTCTTTATATTAGTGGTCGTTTAAATTGTGTTATTACCACAGTAACAAAAATGGTTATTTGGTTATCACATGCTAAAGCTATTTGTATTTTTATAGGAGACGGAAGTAAAGCTACAGCTGTACTGTAAATAACAAAGTCAGTCGTAAAGAAATTGAATAGCGGAGGTAGCGTTAGTAAAATATAAACAAATTAAGTAATATGAACTTAAAAATCACGTGTAAAGCTCTTTGTTCTCTTAAATTTAGGTCAATACACACCTCCCCTCCCCTCTTCCACCGACTACTGCTCTCTCCCTCTTCGAAGGATTTGAAAATCATCACCTGGCGATATTTTGTTGTTGTTGTAACTGACATTGACATCCCTGTCCATCCGGACTAAAATGAGGAGCAGGAATTGTAATAGGTAGTGAATAGGGCTAGTGTAATATTTACCCCATCATCCTTCAAGTACCAGTATAACTACTACCACGACCACCACCACAGTAGCTAAAATAATGTCACTATCTGTTTTACCATCGGAGTAGACAGGGAGTCGTGAGCCAGAAGATTTGGTGCCGCATAGCTAGTGCTGTCGCCACGGACTGATCAGGTTAGGATGTATAATTTCGCTTCCCGACAGAAGAACGCCATAACCTTACCGGCGGTCTTCGCGTGAGAGCACTACGGTGTAACAGCCCAACCACAACTACTACTGCTGCTGCTTTGAGTGGGTAAAGCAGTTATTGTGACTTAAAGCTCTCTCAGTAAACAGTTAGCACCCCCCCCCCCGCCCCCCCCCCCCCCCCCCCCCCCCCCCCAATTCACCGACTACTCTTTCCCTCATTAAAGTAGTTGGGAGAAAAAAAAAGCAATTGAAAAGCAAATGAAAACAGGAAAAATACACCATAATTAGAAAATAAACGCTATGGTAAACAGCACAGCTTAAAATTCCAACGCAGATGAAATAATTAAATCTAAATGAAAATAAATGGAAAGCTATGAAATTTCAGCGTAACCATACAATTGTAAAGTTTAAAAATGAAATCATAAGTATGCGAAATGGTCAAATTTAATTATCAACTGATTTACCCACATACCTGTCCTTTTTTTTTTTTTTTTTTTTTTTTTTTTTTTTTTTTTTTTTAGTATTAAGGGCCACGTGGCTAGTGCTGTCGCCACGACAGTGCAGGTGAGGATTTTATTTTAGCCCCGGGTAAAAAAAAACTACTGTGGATTGGAACCCTGGTCTTCGGGGCAGGAGCCCAGTGGGCTAACCATTCGACCAAGCAGCCACTTCATCGGAGAAACGAAAAGAGAACAAAACTATTTGAGATGTGTGTCCCTACTACAGTGTCCCGATTATAATACAACTCAAAACAGCAGGCAATTGTTTGTTCACAGACAGATATTCCAGATATATTATTGAAACGGCACAACAATAGAAATCGCACGTGTCTAACACGGTTAATGTCGCAGTCAATGTCTGCGCTGACGTCGAGATAACCCTCAATGCCCCCCCCCCCCTTCCCTTTTTTTTTCCTTCCGATCCATCGGCTACTTTCCAACTCATCGAAGTTTGTTTGAAAAAAAAATAGAAATCGTGTTTAATAAGGTTATTGTGGCAATCATTACCTGCACAGATATAGAGATAGTCTTGTTTGCTGTACCACGGCCTACTCTAATTATTAGAGAAGGCGTTGGCTGTACGTATCTCGCAAGCGAATGGTGGAAGTCTTGCGTTCTGACTACGGCGCATGCGCATTTACTATCGTGGCTATAATTAACTGTCGCTAAAAATGTAAATATTAGTTTCAAATATGTTCCCAAAAATTGTCGCACACTATCTCTAACAATGACAGGTTGAATTTAAAACCATGATGGGTGAACATCCGGTATCAAATCAAACATATCCTGAAAATTCAGCTAAATCGGTTCAGTAGTTTCCGAGTCTATAGCTCATAAACCAACACACAAACATTGATATATATATATATATATATATATATATATATATATATATATATATATATATATATATATATATATATAATCACAAGCACACACACACACACACTTGTGAATAAAAAACCTAGCACTCACACACACACACACACACACACACACACACATATATATATATATATATATATATATATATATATATATATATATATATATATATATATATATATATACAAGTGTATGTATCATATATATGTATGCGTGTGTTTCTAATTTGTTTAGGAGGTGTGTATTGGTGTGTGTGGTCTGTGCTAAGTTTGCGGCAGCACCGTACGAAGAGAGACGGAGCACCAGGGGATACAGGCTTGTGCTGTAAATTCGGTTGTCTTCACAACAATATTTTGTATGTCCGTGTGTGTGTGTGCATGTGTGTTTGTGTGTGTTTGCGAGTGTGTGAGTGTGTGTGTGTGTGTGCTTGTGATTCTATTGTTTGCATTCTGAAAAAGGGACTAGTGTGATGGAGTGAACCAGGCCACCCCCCTGATGCAACAGACAAACACACCCTCTAGTCACTGCAACCAAACATACTGGCCACGCATACTGGTCACATATACTGGCCACACATACTGGTCACACATACTGGTCACATATACTGGTCACATATACTGGTCACATATGCTGTCCGCACATACTGGCCACACATACTGGCCACATACTGACCACACACACTGGCCACACATACTGACCACACACACTGGCCACATACTGGCCCCTCTTCATGTATACAAAACATCTTCCCCCAACCCCTCGCTAAGGTAAATAGTGAAGGAGAAGAAAAAGAATTACAGAAGAAAAAGTAAGGGCACAACTATGGAAGCGCACGATAGGACCAGAGAGCAAGAATTTGTTCAGGTGGTCAGTGGCAACATACTGAAGGATATGCTGGGGGGGGGGGGGGTGGCGGGGGGTGTTCGCAGACACAGCTTTCTAAAGGATATACTAGAGGAAAAGGATACCATCAACTGCTGCAGGATATTTTAAGAAGATGCTACTGCTCACAACACGCTTGGGGATGTGCTGAAAGGAGGATATCACACACAACACGCTGGGGGATGTGCTGAAAGGAGGATATCACACACAACACGCTGGGGGATGTGCTTAAAGGAGGATATCACACACAACACGCTGGGGGATGTGCTGAAAGGCGGATAACACACACAACACGCTGGGAGATGTGCTGAAAGGAGGATATCCCTCACAACACGCTGGGGGATGTGCCTAAAGGAGGATATCACACACAACACGCTGGGAGATGTGCTGAAAGGAGGATATCACACACAACACGCTGGGGGATGTGCTGAAAGGAGGATATCACACACAACACGCTTGGGTGTGCTGAAAGGAGGATATCACACACAACACGCTGGGGGGTGTGCTTAAAGGAGGATATCCCTCACAACACGCTGGGGGTGTGCTGAAAGGAGGATATCACACACAACACGCTAGGGGTGTGCTGAAAGGGGGATACCTCACACAACACGAAGGGAGATGTGCTGAAAGGAGGATACATCACACAAAACGCTGGGGGATGTGCTGAAAGAAGGATACCACACACAACACGCTGGGGAATGTGCTGAAAGGAGGATATCACACACAACACGCTGGGTTATGTGCTGAAAGGAGGATACCACACACAACACGCTGGAAGATGTGCTGAAAGGAGGATACCACACACAACACGCTGGAAAATGTGCTGAAAGAGGGATGCATCACACAACGCGCTGGGGGATATGCTGAAAGGAGGATACATCACACAACACGCTGGGAGTGTGCTGAAAGGGGTATATCACACACAACACGCTGGGGGATGTGCTGAAAGGAGGATACATCACACAACACGCTGGGTTATGTGCTGAAAGGAGGATATCACACACAACACGCTGGGGGATGTGCTGAAAGAGGGATGCATCACACAACACGCTGGGTTATGTGCTGAAAAAAGGATATCACACACAACACGCTGGGAGATGTGCTGAAAAGAAGATATCACACACAACACGCTGGGTGATGTGATGAAAGGAAGATATCACACACAACACGCTGGGAGATGTGCTGAAAGGAAGATATCACACACAACACGCTGGGGGATGTGCTGAAAGGAGGATATCACACACAACACGCTGGGAGATGTGCTGAAAGGAGGATATCACACACAACACGCTGGGGTGTGCTGAAAGGAGGATATCACACTTAACACGCTGGAAGATGTGCTGAAAGGAGGATTTCTCACACAACACGCTGGGGGATGTGCTGAAAGAAGGATATCACACACAACACGCTGGGGGATGTGCTGAAAGGAGGATATCACACACAACACGCTGGGGGATGTGCTGAAAGGAGGATATCACACACAACACGCTGGGAGATGTGCTGAAAAGAGGATATCACACACAACACGCTGGGGGATGTGCTGAAAGGAGGATATCACACACAACACGCTGGGGGATGTGCTGAAAGGAGGATATCACACACAACACGCTGGGAGATGTGCTGAAAGGAGGATATCACACACAACACGCTGGGGTGTGCTGAAAGGAGGATATCACACACAACACGCTGGGTGATGTGATGAAAGGAAGATATCACACACAACACGTTGGGTGATACACCGAGGAGAAGATACAACACACAACACGATATGGGACATACTGAGGAGATAATCACAACACGCTGGAGGATACACTGAGGAGATAAACACAACACGCTAGGAGATGCACTTAGGGGATAAACACAACACATTAGGAGATGCACTGAGGGGATAAACACAACACGCTAGAAGATGCACTGAGGGGATAAACACAACACGTTAGGAGATGCACTGAGGGGATAAACACAACACGTTAGGAGATGCACTGAGGGGATAAACACAACACGCTAAGAGATGCACAAAGGAGACAAACTCAACACGCCGTGGTGTATACACTGAGGAGATGAACAAGGCACGCTGGGGGATGCACTAAGGAAATTATATTTAAGAATTAACGGCGCATATATATAGAAATGACTCACACAAAACAAAACAGCCAACCATATAAAACACCACAGCCAACCAAACACAACACCCCAGCCAACTAAACAAAACTCCACAGTCAACCAAACAAAACACCAGAGCCAAACACATAAAACATCACAGTCAACCAAACAAAACACCACAGCCAACCACACACAAAAAAAACACCAGAGCGAACCACATAAAACACCAGTCAACCAAACAAAATACCCCCAACCAACTAAACAAAACACCAGAGCCAACCAAACAAAACACCACAACCAACAAAACCAAACAGCAGAGCCAACCACACAAAACACTAGAGCCAACAAAACAAAACACCACAGCCAATCAAACAAAACACCAGAGCCAACCAAACAAATTTATCAAATTAAAGATAAATGAGTGCAGGATACATCTAAACTATTTAATTGTCGGTACTATGACAAAATATTATTACAGTCACGCAACATTCAAGGATGTTAAACACATATGAAGATTATTTACATAAAAAAGTGTGTGCTTACCTAAATTTTTTACATGTTTAACAACACTGCCATAAAATTCTAAGTACGCACATGTATTCTCTGTTCAATTATGTATCAGCAAGTCTTTATTTGAAACAATTAATTTAAATTCTTTGGATGTTATGATCATTTTTGTGTGACATGTCCGATTTCACAACTGAAAATCGGGAAAACAGCTGATCGAAACATAGATCCGATTGAAATATTTGTTCAATTTTCATATCCTAAACTAATTGTTATCGCTAATCGTCACAGCGATATCAGTCATAATATCAAGACATGTCACCATCTGCCAGAGATTCATCAATGACAGAGCATCATGAACAGTTCTAGGGCTTTTTCCTCATCATTTGGTTTAAGAAATCACGTAAAAATTGTCTCACATCTAAATGTTTTTTTTTTTAATCAGCAAGTGACGCAAAAACCACGCGGAACACCACAAATGAAAGGACTTCGGTTTGCTAATCCTAGTTTTTCGAAACAGTTTCAAAAAAAAAAATTTCGCAAACGGAACAAAATTAAAGTGTCTATGATTCGCCAGTATACTGGTGAACAATGTGATTGGGATTAGTTCTGAGGCCAGTTAACTGGCGACTAGTCTTGAACGAGTTAAAGCGTTGACAATAAGGAATACATGACACCCTGCGACATAAGAGAGGCCCTGTGATCCGAAGAAACATGAATGTGAAGGGAAGTCAGTCTATTTTTGCAGACCGAAACGTTACCAGCACGCTGTCAGCATAAGAGCACCAGGTACAATCCTGGACTTTAGAGGCGGCCGGCGTGAGGTTGACCATGTCACCCTTTGAGAGACAATTGGTCTATAAAAAACACGTGTCTAGCCTTCTATGACGGATGCATCACTACTTTCATTTAACTGAGGCTAGCAGTCAAACGAAGAACTTTTCCACCCACGAAGTCGATGACAACCTACTGACCTCAGTTAAACTATGTGGACATGGTCGATACCGTGTTAAAGTATGTGTAAACAGTTTAGACAACGGGAAATACTTGACTGTGGTATCCGATCACTGGGTGCTGGTGATTACCTACTTCTCCAAGGATGAGAAGATCTAGTTACGAGTATTTGTGGGGTAAACATGAGTTAGTGCTCCGTGCAGAGTTAGTGCTTCGTGCAGAGAGAAGTTTGCCGAGTCGGTGCTCCGTATGAGGGAAAGGGCTGCTTCTCTGTGGGAGTAAGGTCTCCTTGCGGGAAAAGGTACATTTGTGGTGGAGTCAGTGTTCGTGGGGGGGGGGGGGGGAGAGTTATCTGTAGTGGCGTCCATGCTCGGTATGGTCTGTGTCAAGGGATGTGTGTGGTGAAGTTGGGGTTCGGTTCTAGGTAGCGTCAGTGCAGTCAGGGTTCTCCGTGTCGAGGGATGTGTGTCGTGAGGCTGGGGTTCAGTTCCAGGTACCGTCAATGCAGTCAGGGTTGCCCGTGTCGAGGGATGTATGTGATGAGGCTGGGGTTCGGTTCCAGGCACCGTCAGTGCAGTCAGGGTTGCCCGTGTCGAGGGATGTATGTGATGAGGCTGGGGTTCGGTTCTAGGTAGCGTCAGTGCAGTCAGGGTTCTCCGTGTCGAGGGATGTGTGTCGTGAGGCTGGGGTTCGGTTCCAGGTACCGTCAGTGCAGTCAGGGTTGCCCGTGTCGAGGGATGTATGTGATAAGGCTGGGGTTCGGTTCTAGGTAGCGTCAGTGCAGTCAGGGTTCTCCGTGTCGAGGGATGTGTGTTGTGAGGCTGGGGTTCGGTTCCAGGTACCGTCAGTGCAGTCAGGGTTGTCCATGTCGAGGTGTTTAACAGTGTAAACTCGCAGATTCGTTGCAGAAATTGCGCCGTTCACTTTACGAGTGCAGTTTTTACCAGATACATAGGAAAGATCGCTGTGGCTACAGACGTTGTACTTTGTGAACACTCTGGGAAGGTTACTGGCCGTTCTACTGAAAGAGACGAGCCGTTTACGAAAAACCTCGGCAATGAAGTGCAACCTCTGGACATTAAACAACGCTTTAACAAATAACAGTCTCTTTAGTTGCAGGTCAAGTCCAGTCGCTGACGTGTTTGAGTGTTGACTTCCTAACTGTCGCTTTAACAAACAACAGTCTCTTTAGTTGCAGGTCAAGTCGACTCGCTCACGTGTTTGAGTGTTGACTTCCTAACTGTCGCTTTAACAAATAACAGTCTCTTTAGTTGCAGGTCAAGTCGACTCGCTGACGTGTTTGAGTGTTGACTTCCTAACTGTCGCTTTAACAAATAACAGTCTCTTTAGTTGCAGGTCAAGTCGACTCGCTGACGTGTTTGAGTGTTGACTTCCTAACTGTCGCTTTAACAAATAACAGTCTCTTTAATTGCAGGTCAAGTCGACTCGCTGACGTGTTTGAGTGTTGACTTCCTAACTGTCGCTTTAACAAATAACAGTCTCTTTAGTTGCAGGTCAAGTCGACTCGCTGACGTGTTTGAGTGTTGACTTCCTAACTGTCGCTTTAACAAGCACGTAAATGTGCATGTGTGTATGTATGTGTGAGAGTGTGTGTACGGTAGTGCAGATTAGGGTGTTCTGAAAGAGAACTAAAATTCAGAAGTGGACGATCAACCAGAACTTTCAGCTGAAGTTTCTTGCCTTGAACTTAAAGAAAAAGACCAATTTGGCACGTAAACAAATGTTTACAAACAGAACCTCTATACATGGTGGGATGGGGCTCTGCTGCTGCAAAGTTATTAGGGGCTAAGGCCCGCATACATCCACAAATGTTGGGGCGGTTAGTTCCACGTTAGTCCTCCCAGAGCCCGCCCATATATACACTGGCTCACTTCTGATTGGTAGTTCCTGAGCCGCATGCTCTTCGCACACTGCTACTGGGGTGTTCCGCAATGCCATTGATATCGCGTGTTGTATATTTCAGCACGCCAGCGCTTTAAACACTACAAAAACACGGACAAACTGGGTTTATCGCACCCCCCCCCCCAAACCACCCCCTTTTTTTTCCCTTCTTCCAGAGAGTACTGTAACCTATGTCACATGCGTTCTCTTTATAGAAATAAAAACGTAAATGCAAGACAAGAAAGAAAGCAAACAAAAGAGAGGTACACCCGTAAATCTCCGGAAAGTAAATCAGTGCAACAAAGTTATAAATGGAAGTGACCATCTTTTGTTTGGGGAGACACGTGGAACTAAATGTTGGAACAGCTTAAGATATCTGAGCTCCTATGTCCAGGCGACAGCGATACTGGATCTAAAGGTTATTTTCTTGAAGGCTGGCGCTTCATCTATACAACTAGAACAACCCAAATATAAAAGTTCGTCAAGCGTTATAGGAATACAAAAGACAAGTGCGTCAGACGTCACAATATGAAACCACAGGGTGGTCAGCGTGAGAAAGCTCAATCAGATCTTAACCACAGAAATCCGCTCCAACACCGGTCTTTCCTGGCCAGAACCAGGGGGTCACTTGGCAAGTCTGACCCCGCGAATCGATCTAGACGATCGGCCAATAACTGATCGTCTATAGATCACCGGAGGAACATCCACTGCGCTCTCAACAAACAGGCAATCAAGACAACGAAGTACAAATGTTCGCCATTGATCGCGTGCCCTCTTCAAGCACTTGTTTTATTATTGTATTCCTGGACTGATTTGTTTTATTACCCCCCCCCCCCCCCCATCCTTATTTGTCTCAATGTCTAGTGAAGCTTCTCATAGAGAATTGATGAACTGTAACTTTGTGGGGTCACGCACGCCACATAAATGTTTATTTGTCCCGAAACCAGCCTTTTCTCTGTGTGTATACACATGTGTGGGATGTCTGTGTGTGTGACATCTATGAGGATGTTCAATTGTCTGTTAAACTTGGTAATGTGTGTTTGTATTTATGAGCAACTCTTTATGATGTATGTGTGAGTACGTTTATGTACAATGGTTTGTCTCTGTATCTGTAAGTATGTCCATGTTTGCATTATGTGTTTAAATCTGTATATATGTGTTTATTCGCGGGCCTATATACAAGGTCCGACAATTAAGTAATGAGACTGATTTTATTACGGCCAAGACAAAAGTGCCATCTATGAAGCAAAGCATGGAACCCAAAGAGGCAACCTTCATCTATGATCTGGCAACTTTGCATCGCCGCGTGATAAGCAGAAAACAAATAAGTCTCCATTTTATTTACCTAGTTAGATGTGCATTGTTACGAAATCAGCATGGAGCAAAAAGCTTACATTATATTCTGTTTAAAACTCATTAAAGAGCCATTGAGACAGTTGAACTGACGCGAAAAATGTATGGGGTTAATTATTTATCTGATGCACAGATTTTCAGGTGGTATTCACGATTCAAAAATGGTGTAGAAATGATTAATAAAGCAACTAGACCTGGACACCCTATTTCTGTTTGTAATGATGAACTCATTACAGAACAGATACAATAAGATTGTTGTTTTACTGTCAGGATGATGGCAGATGAATCTGGTGTTGATAGAGAGACCCTTCCTCAAATTTTAGTGCAAGATTTTGGCAAGAAGAAAAGTTTCTTGTAGGTTTGTACCACATTCGTTGTCTGAGGACCGAACACATCAGCGGGTTGAGTACCCACGAGACATCATCAAAACATGAATTGTTGTGTGTGTGTTCTCAACCATCCATCCTATTCCCCAAATTTGTCTTCCTGTAATTATCTTCTATTCCCAAAATTAAAGTTACCATTGAAAGGACGCTTCTTTGACAGTTTTGATGAAATCCAAAGGGCCGTAACATTGACTTTAAGGGCCATAACAACAGACGCACTACAGAGGTCATTCTAGTGTGTGTTAACGTTGTGTTAGATCGTGCTACTCAACAATGCACAAGTGGCTTACTTTAAATAAAACACAGGTTATATCTTCAACTGTTGATTATTTTTATGTTTATGGAATTGTCTCATTACTTAATTGTCGGACCTTGTATGCGCATGTATGTGCCTATATCTGTGTATGTTGGTTCTATATGTGAACATGTATATATCTATGCATGTATCTATGTAGACATTCATCCACTTCCATTATTTTTAGGATGAGTTTTTTTTTTTTTTTTTTCTGAAGCTTTTGCCAGGGGCCGAAATATAGGCAGGCCATGAAATAGCCAATTGTCTGAACGCGGTTTCTGGCACCTCTCCACGGCGATCCTCACCCACATGGTGGCACTTTGTGTCATCGGGTGTTTATCGCTTGTGTGATGTTCTGGTGGGGTAGAAAGTCAGTCAATCATGTAGACACGCGAACATATAGTAAACATTGATGTGTTGAAATGTTTGAGTGCATCACAGAGTCTCAGACAATGTCCATAGCTGTACAATTAGAGGCTGTACTCATGTCCAATGGTGTTCAGAAAGTTTCCATTAGCAAAGCCTGTGACAACGATTTCTTGACTAAACTCTTCAATCGTACAGTGCCGTGCGGCTGCAGCCGCTGATTGAATGTCCAAAGCCGGTAAACGACAAACTGTAATGAACCACCGCGATTTCATATAGTTTTATAAATGATACATCCCAGGCATTGTTTATGCGTATACAGTTTATTTCAGTATTTATTTCAACGTGTGTTGGAGAATTTTAAACTAGGTGAGTTATTGACGAATGTCGGTAAACTCAATTCTAAACGTGTACGGTGATGAGGGGCGGCAAAGACTTATTTTAATGGCGGAAAACATCACCGTGGCCCTAGCGGTTGATTATATTGTCATAGATTATACATCCCCAAACAGTGTTTATTTGTATACATTTTGATTCCAAACTCATGTCCTGGTGAATCTGGTATGTTTTAACGTGGAGTTGCTGAACAAAATGCTCTTTATGGGAAGGCTTATCATCGGGAGAGACAGCACACAATTCTGTCTTATAGCATACCTCTGATTCTGTTCTCTCTCTCTCTCTCTCTCTCTCTCTCTCTCTCTCTCTCTCTCTCTCTCTCTCTCTCTCTCTCGATTGCTATGTGAAAGATGGGCCTGCGTTCCCAATTAGTGACCGTTTAAAAATTCAATTCGTCCAACCCCAAATTCCCGGAAACGTGGGCGTGCGTTTTTAAATGTACAAGAAATTAGAAATGGTACACTTCACTCTTTCTATTCCTATTTTCTCTGTGAGTATATCTGCTGGCAATGACACAACACATTCACATCTCTGTCCGTATATCTGCTGGTAATGACACAACACATTCACAACTCTGTCCGTATATCTGCTAGCAATGACAACACATTCACATCTCTGTCCGTATATCTGCTGGCAATGACACAACACATTCACAACTCTGTCCGTATATCTGCTGGCAATGACAACACATTCACATCTCTGTCCGTATATCTGCTGGCAATGACACAACACATTCACAACTCTGTCCGTATATCTGCTGGCAATGACACAACACATTCACAACTCTGTCCGTATATCTGCTGGCAATGACACAACACATTCACATCTGTCCGTATATCTGCTGGCAATGACACAACACATTCACAACTCTGTCCGTATAACTGCTGGCAATGACAACACATTCACATCTCTGTCCGTATAACTGCTGGCAATGACACAACACATTCACAACTCTGTCCGTATATCTGCTGGCAATGACAACACATTCACATCTCTGTCCGTATATCTGCTGGCAATGACACAACACATTCACAACTCTGTCCGTATACCTGCTGCTAATGACACAACACATTCACATCTCTGTCCGTATATCTGCTGGCAATGACACAACACATTCACAACTCTGTCCGTATATCTGCTGGCAATGACACAACACATTCACATCTCTGTCCGTATATCTGCTGGCAATGACACAACACATTCACATCTCTGTCCATATATCTGCTGGCAATGACAACACATTCACATCTCTGTCCGTATATCTGCTGGCAATGACACAACACATTCACATCTCTGTCCGTATATCTGCTGGCAATGACACAACACATTCACATCTCTGTCAGTATATCTGCTGGCAATGACACAACACATTCACATCTGTCTGTATATCTGCTGGCAATGACACAACACATTCACATCTCTGTCCGTATATCTGCTGGCAATGACACAACACATTCACATCTCTGTCCGTATATCTGCTGGCAATGACACAACACATTCACATCTCTGTCCGTATATCTGCTGGCAATGACACAACACATTCACATCTCTGTCCGTATATCTGCTGCTAATGACACAACACATTCACATCTCTGTCCGTATATCTGCTGGCAATGACACAACACATTCACATCTGTCCGTATATCTGCTGGCAATGACAACACATTCACATCTCTGTCCGTATATCTGCTGGCAATGACACAACACATTCACATCTCTGTCCGTATATCTGCTGGCAATGACACAACACATTCACATCTGTCCGTATATCTGCTGGCAATGACACAACACATTCACATCTGTCCGTATATCTGCTGGCAATGACACAACACATTCACATCTCTGTCCGTATATCTGCTGGCAATGACACAACACATTCACATCTCTGTCCGTATAACTGCTGGCAATGACAACACATTCACATCTCTGTCCGTATATCTGCTGGTAATGACACAACATATTCACATCTCTGTCCGTATATCTGCTGGTAATGACACAACACATTCACAACTCTGTCCGTATATCTGCTGGTAATGACACAACACATTCACAACTCTGTCCGTATATCTGCTGGTAATGACACAACACATTCACATCTCTGTCCGTATATCTGCTGGCAATGAACAACACATTCACAACTCTGTCCGTATATCTGCTGGCAATGAACAACACATTCACACACCCCTTCCTCACCTCACCCTCTCCGGCCCTCTGTTGTGTCTACATTCTCAGTGTCCATGTCCGTGTATGTGGTAACGGTTGTTCTAGTCTACATTCTCAGTGTCTATGTCTGTGGTAACGGTTGTTCTAATCTACATTCTCAGTGTCTATGTCTGTGGTAACGGTTGTTCTAGTCTACATTCTCAGTGTCCATGTCCGTGTATGTGGTAACGGTTGTTCTAGTCTACATTCTCAGTGTCCATGTCTGTGTGTGTGGTAACGGTTGTTCTAGCCTACATTCTCAGTGTCTACGTCCGTGTGTGTGGTAACGGTTGTTCTAGTCTACATTCTCAGTGTCCATGTCCGTGTATGTGGTAACGGTTGTTCTAGTCTACATTCTCAGTGTCTATGTCCGTGTGTGTGGTAACGGTTGTTCTAGTCTACATTCTCAGTGTCCATGTCTGTGTGTGTGGTAACGGTTGTTCTAGTCTACATTCTCAGTGTCCATGTCCGTGTATGTGGTAACGGTTGTTCTAGTCTACATTCTCAGTGTCCAAGTCCGTGTATGTGGTAACGGTTGTTCTAGTCTACATTCTCAGTGTCTATGTCCGTGTGTGTGGTAACGGTTGTTCTAGCCTTTTTTTTTTTTTTTTTACATCGAACGACTTTTTCACAGGTGTCCAGGAGACTATCGGAAAACATACCAATTGAAGGTCTAAAGGAAAATAATTCTTTAGGGGTCGCCACAAGATGAGGGAAACTGTATTAAAGGGTCGCCACAAGATGAGGGAACTGTATTAAAGGGTCGCCACAACATGAGGGAACTAAATTAAAGGGTCGCCACAACATGAGGGAACTGTATTAAAGGGTCGCCACAACATGAGGGAACTGTATTAAAGGGTCGCCACAACATGAGGGAACTGTATTAAAGGGTCGCCACAACATGAGGGAACTGTATTAAAGGGTCGCGACACCATGAGGGAACTGTATTAAAGGGTCGCCACAACATGAGGGAACTGTATTAAAGGGTCGCCACAACATGAGGGAACTGTATTAAAAGGGTCGCCACAACATGAGGGAACTGTATTAAAAGGTCGCCACAACATACCGGAACTGTATTAAAGGCTCGCCACAACATAAGGGAACTGTAATAAAGGGGTCGCCACAACATGAGGGAACTGTATTAAAGGGTCGCCACAACATCAGGGAACTGTATTAAAGGGTCGCCACAACATGAGGAAACTCTATTAAGGCTCGCCACAACATGAGGGAACTGTATTAAAGGGTCGCCACAACATGAGGGAACTGTATTAAAGGGTCGCCACAACATGAGGGAACTGAATTAAAGGGTCGCCACAACATGAGGGAACTGTATTAAAGGGTCGCCACAACATGAGGGAACTGTATTAAAGGGTCGCCACAACATGAGGGAACTGTATTAAAGGGTCGCCACAACATGAGGGAACTGTATTAAAGGGTCGCGACACCATGAGGGAACTGTATTAAAGGGTCGCCACAACATGAGGGAACTGTATTAAAGGGTCGCCACAACATGAGGGAACTGTATTAAAGGGTCGCCACAACATGAGGGAACTGTATTAAAAGGTCGCCACAACATGAGGGAACTGTATTAAAGGGTCGCCACAACATGAGGGAACTGTATTAAAGGGTCGCCACAACATGAGGGAACTGTATTAAAGGGTCGCCACAACATGAGGGAACTGTATTAAAGGGTCGCCACAACATGAGGAACTCTATTAAAGGCTCGCCACAACATGAGGGAACTGTATTAAAGGGTCGCCACAACATGAGGGAACTGTATTAAAGGGTCGCCACAACATGAGGGAACTGAATTAAAGGGTCGCCACAACATGAGGGAACTGTATTAAAGGGTCGCCACAACATGAGGGAACTGTATTAAAGGGTCGCCACAACATGAGGGAACTGTATTAAAGGGTCGCCACAACATGAGGGAACTGTATTAAAGGGTCGACACAACATGAGTGAACTGTATTAAAGGGTCGCCCCAACATGAGGGAATTGTATTAAAGGGTCGCCACAACATGAGGGAACTGTATTAAAGGGTCGCCACAACATGAGGGAACTGTATTAAAGGGTCGCCACAACATGAGGGAACTGTATTAAAGGGTCGCCACAACATGAGGAACTCTATTAAAGGCTCGCCACAACATGAGGAACTCTATTAAAGGGTAGCCACAACATGAGGAACTCTATTAAAGGGTAGCCACAACAGCTAACACTGTCACAGAAGATCTTTAACTTGGGATGGATCTGTATAACAGCTAAAACTACCACAAACGATCTCTAACTTCAATGGATCTGTGTGACAGCTAACACTGTCACGGACGATCTCTCACTTAGGATGGATCTGTATGACAGCTAACACTGTCACAGACGATCTCTAATTTGAATGGATCTGTATACCAGCTAATACTGCCACAAACGATCTCTAGCTTGGGTTTGATCTGTATGACAGCTAACACTGTCCCAGACGATCTCTAACTTGGGATGAACCTGTATGACAGCTAACACTGCCCTGGAAGAGATAGCTGAGATCACAAGTGTAAGTGTTTAGGGCGGTGAGGGAGTGAAAGTGACAGCGTCTACGGGAAAAGCTAAATCAGACAAGACAGCATTATCTTAATGGTTAGAACACTGAGATCTTCAACCTCGCATTGGCACAGTGTTGCCACGGCCGTGATCGCTGCCGCCAGACGCCGTTACCAGAAACCCATGTAACATAGACGCGTTACAGTGGTCGACACTGGTCCTTGTGTATAACCTGGACATGGAGAGGGACAACACCGGTACAGGCTGGACGTGGAGAGAGACAACACCAGTACAGGCTGGACGTGGAGAGAGACAACACCGGTACAGACTGGACGTGGAGAGGGACAACACCAGTACAGGCTGGACGTGGAGAGGGACAACACCGGTACAGGCTGGACGTGGAGAGGGACAACACCGGTACAGGCTGGACATGGAGAGGGAAAACACCAGTACAGGCTGGACATGGAGAGGGACAACACCGGTACAGACTGGACGTGGAGAGGGACAACACCAGTACAGGCTGGACGTGGAGAGGGACAACACCGGTACAGGCTGGACGTGGAGAGGGACAACACCGGTACAGGCTGGACGTGGAGAGGGACAACACCGGTACAGACTGGACGTGGAGAGGGACAACACCAGTACAGGCTGGACGTGGAGAGGGAAAACACCGGTACAGGCTGGACGTGGAGAGGGACAACACCAGTACAGGCTGGACGTGGAGAGGGACAACACCGGTACAGACTGGACGTGGAGAGGGACAACACCAGTACAGGCTGGACGTGGAGAGGGAAAACACCGGTACAGGCTGGACGTGGAGAGGGACAACACCGGTACAGGCTGGACGTGGAGAGGGAAAACACCGGTACAGGCTGGACGTGGAGAGGGAAAACACCAGTACAGGCTGGACGTGGAGAGGAAAAACACCGGTATAGGCTGGACATGGAGAGGGAAAACACCAGTACAGGCTGGACGTGGAGAGGGAAAATACCGGTACAGGCTGGACGTGGAGAGGAAAAACACCTGTACAGGCTGGACATGGAGAGGGAAAACACCAGTACAGGCTGGACGTGGAGAGGGAAAACACCGGTATAGGCTGGACGTGGAGATGGAAAACACCGGTACAGGCTGGACGTGGAGAGGGAAAACACCGGTACAGGCTGGACGTGGAGAGGGACAACACCGGTACAGGCTGGACGTGGAGAGGGACAACACCAGTACAGGCTGGACGTGGAGAGGGACAACGCCGGTACAGGCTGGACGTGGAGAGGATAAACACCGGTACAGGCTGGACGTGGAGAGGGACAACACAGGACACCTGGTTTACACAAGTGAGAATAAAGCGAGAAATACGTGCACGGACGGGAGCAAGTCCTCATATGATGTAGTTCTTTTCTGGTGTGTGGTGCTCGCGTTCAGAAAATGAGAAAGAGAGAGTTAGAGAGAGAGAGAGAGAGAGAGAGAGAGAGATAGTTTTAGAGAGAGAGAGAGAGTTATATATATATATATATAGAGAGAGAGAGAGTTAGAGAGAGAGTGGGTTAGAGAGAGAGAGAGTTAGAGAGAGAGAGTTAGAGAGAGAGAGAGAGAGAGTTAGAGAGAGAGTTAGAGAGAGAGTTATATATATATATATATAGAGAGAGAGAGAGTTATAGAGAGAGAGAGAGAAAGAGTTAGAGAGAGAGTTATATGAGAGAGAGAGAGAGAGAGAGAGAGAGAGATCGAGAAAGAGTTAGAGAGAGAGAGAGTTATAGAGAGAGAGAGAGAGAGAGAGAGCGAGAGAGAGAAAGAGAAAGAGTTAGAGAGAGAGAGTTAGAGAGAGAGAGAGAGAGAGAGAGAGAGAGTTAGAGAGAGAGAGTGAGTTAGAGCATGTGGCGTCCGGCGGATGGTAATAACGACAAGTTGAATGATCCTGGTGCGTACATTACAGCAACAGGTCCAATGCTGTTCGGACTGTGCTGACAACGTGTGTGTGTGTGACTGTGTGTGTGTGACTGTGTGTGTGTGTGACTGACTCTTGCAACTTGTGGCCTTCATCACAGTTTACGAGAAACATGGTTAAAGGGCTACCACTGGACAAAGGACTTGTCTCGAGCCTCATTGCTGTAGTTAAAGGGCTACCACTGGACAAAGGACTTGTCTCGAGCCTCATTGCTGTAGTTAAAGGGCTACCACTGGACAAAGGACTTGTCTCGAGCCTCATTGCTGTAGTTAAAGGGCTACCACTGGACAAAGGACTTGTCCCGAGCCTCATTGCTGTAGTTAAAGGGCTACCACTGGACAAAGGACTTGTCTCGAGCCTCATTGCTGTAGTTAAAGGGCTACCACTCAACAAAGTACTTGTCCCGAGCCTCATTGCTGTAGTTAAAGGGCTACCACTGGACAAAGGACTTGTCCCGAGCCTCATTGCTGTAGTTAAAGGGCTACCACTGGACAAAGGACTTGTCCCGAGCCTCATTGCTGTAGTTAAAGGGCTACCACTGGACAAAGGACTTGTCCCGAGCCTCATTGCTGTAGTTAAAGGGCTACCACTGGACAAAGTACTTGTCCCGACCCTCAGTGCTGTAGTTCTCGCGTCCCGCTGTTCGACTTTCTACAGGTTCACTTCCCTGAGTCCTAGATTGTAAAAGAGAAGAAAGGGGGGGGGTCTAACGACACAGCAGTATCACCATTGGCGACACACCACACATTTCATATTATCTTGTAGTAAAAGTTAAAGGGGATTCGCTCAGATGTACAAGTTGTAGCTTATCACAGGCACATAATTGATAAGTGTTCAAGTAATAAACAACATCAGAGGTAAGAGGGTAGACATCTAACACCAGACAATATCGACATATTTACTTTGGAAAGCCTCATATTTGAGTCACAGTAAAGAAGTTTGCTAGACTTAAAAATAATAAACAGTTCTCATGGTTCTACTGTTAGATATGCTCCCTTGATGATCAAACTTTCTGACAGTGAATTCAATTGTCACTGGGAGTTATACTGAAATGCTACCATGATAATCCCACTCTCTGTGAAAGTGAAGGAGTTATACTGTTAGATAGTATCATTACTCATTGTTCCGAGTGAATTTTTATACTGTTAGATATACTATCATAATGATCATTAGTTCCAATAGTGAATTCAGCTGTTACTAGGAGTTATACTGTTAGATATACTATCATAATGATCATTAGTTCCAATAGTGAATTACTGAGAGTTATACTGTTAGATATGCTATCATAATGATCATTAGTTCGGAATAGAAAGAATTACTGAGCTGTTATACTGTAGTCAGGATACTGATTCCACTTCCTAAGCCTGGCAAGGATCATTCAACACTCAGCGGTTTTAGGATCATAACCTTATAAAATAATTGTAACAGTGCTAGAGAAAATAGCTGTCGGTAAGCTACATACATTTGTGGAACAGAGAAAACTCCTTCCAGAAGGTGTGGGAAGTTACCGGGCGGGGAATGACACATGGTCAAATGCAGCCACTTTTGTCAGTGAAAGTTTGCAGAAGATGCTGTGAAGATGCTTACAACAGAGTCAGAAATAGTATCCTGATGAAAGCGCTAATGGATAAGGAAGTCTATCCTTGGTTGATAAACTGAATAGCAGCTGTTATGTATACTCGCCGGGTGGCTCTCCGCCTGGGTTCATGGACCTCCGAACCATGTAATATAGCTCTAGGACTACCACAGGGGTCTGTTCAATGTATTTACTAGCAAGATTGCCTGCCTGGAAACACCTGGAGTTGGTAAAATATTGACACTCGCAGATGATTTTCTCGCGTACAGGCAGGGGAGAGATGAGTACTCTAATCAACCCAGAAAAGGCAACTGTCCTGTGTTCTTTGGACAATAGCATTGTTTGAGCTGATTATCTCGTATATAGGCAGGGGAGAGATCGGGATCAAATAGCTCAAGAGTTACAGGCAACAGTAGATAAGGTGAGTGACTGGTGCACAGAGATGAGTTCTGTAATCAACCCAGACAAGACAACCGTCCTGTGTTGTTCTTTGGACAACGGGATTGTTAGACCTAATGCTCCCAGACTTAAAATAAATGACAGGGACATCAAAAAAGACAGCAGACTGCGGTACCTGGGAATCATCTTTGACAGAAGTTTGTCTTTCAGGGATCACATAGAGGAGTTTGTGACAAAGGTCCAAAAAGATCTTAATGCACTAAAGATTATGGCAACGATGAACATGGAGCAGAGAATGCTGTTCACACTTTACCAGCACTTAATCCTCTCCGTGACTGATTATGGACTGGGTTTGCTCACTGTCTCGAAGAGTCAGCTAGAGAAACTGGAGAGCATACAGAATGAAGCTGTGCGGGTGATCCTGGGTTGTACAAGAGACACCCCGATTGTGTGCATGCGATACATCCTTGCATTGCCGACCATTGCAGGCTAAGCCATACCTCAGAGTAGCTGCAGAAAGGGAACACCCTCTGTATGAAGTTTTGGATGCAGGCAAGCGTCAGAGGCTAAAAAAAGGGGGGGGGGAATCATGGATGGCTCAAGCAGAAGACACAATAAGACAAGTATGCATGCTGGAGAACATTGAACTAGGAGAGGAGTGGGTCAGAGCACCAGAAGAAAAGTCTGACCTATGTAGGGTCATGATCACATTAGACTGGGAGTGCAGAGAGTGGCCAGCGGGGGCTCCTGAGGGGGAATTCCAAAAGTTGATTCACAACAATTCTCGTCCTGATGATCTGATTATCTACACAGATGGTTCAGTGTTGAGAGGGAAGAGAAGAGCCTGGGGTTTCGTAGCAAAAGCCAATGGAAAATCTGTAGTGCCTGGCATATAATAACACACAATTTAGCATGACAATGGAGGTTGAGGTGGTCACTGCGGCTCTCCGGTGGCTAGAGACCAAGATATATACACATGTCGTCACTGTAACGGACTGAAAGCGTGCTGAAAAAGGTGAAGACAGGACCGCTTTTAGGAGAGTGACAAGCTTCACTTGCAAGGTCACGGGTAGTGAGCACTTTGGATCTTTTCTCCTTGCAATGCCGGTGTGGTGGGGAATGGACAGGCAGACAGATTGGCTGGATCTGCACCGCTGGGTAAGAATTGATACATGACAGAGCAGATGTGGTCAGAGCCCTTTAGGAACACATAACAAAGTCAGAAGAGATCATAGATTATTATGGGTTGGAGAGAATGATGCACCTGGGTTGACCAGAGAGTTCAGCCGACACACTACGCTCAGAGGAAAGGCAAGACGGACATACAACCAGACTACGACCAGCGCCATCAGTACTAAAACTTTGCGCTTGCTGCTGAGAATTTGGACGGAACATGTATGGGAATGCCCTGAGTGCTATGATGTCAATTCTTGACCCATCTCAACTCAACTCATTTGATCTCACTCTCTGACAGTTAATTCAATTGTTACTGGGAGTTATACTGTCAGAGATGTTCTCCTGGTGATTTCACTCTCTGACAGTCAATTCAATTGTTACTGGGAGTTATACTGTCAGAGATGCTCTCCTGGTGATCTCACTCTCTGACAGTCAATTCAATTGTTACTGGGAGTTATACTGTCAGAGATGTTCTCCTGGTGATTTCACTCTCTGACAGTCAATTCAATTGTTACTGGGAGTTATACTGTCAGAGATGCTCTCCTGGTGATCTCACTCTCTGACAGTCAATTCAATTGTTACTGGGAGTTATACTGTCAGAGATGCTCTCCTGGTGATTCACTCTCTGACAGTCAATTCAATTGTTACTGGGA
>CAJHNH020005005.1:0-27306 GCA_905116865.2 Candidula unifasciata
AGCAATTCACCTGCACCGCTGACTCATTATTTAACACCACTTTCTTAAAGAACAAATCGTCACGAACCCATCTAATGGCAAAATCTCTGATAGATAGAAAAGTCACACTTGGGTCTTGGTAAACTTTCTTTTGAGCTAATTTTCTACAAATCGTATCTCGCAATTGTAAGATAAACTGATCTCTCAAGATCGACGTATCAAATAGCGTCATGTTCTCTTTCTTCTGTGCGGTAATTATCGCCTCAAATGCCGCATGCATACGATGAGAAAAACAACGGATCGTCTCATTCTCACCGTGCCGTAGGGAAAAAAACTCAGATGGTAGTTCAACAACGCTTTGATGCTCTCCATACACGTGTTGTATGATATCTAGCAAATCGTTGGCATTCTCTGTCTGATGTAACTTTAACTCTTGTCTGACACTCGCTGTGACGTGATCGAGCACTACATCAATCTGGTCTGACGGACACGTTCGTTCATTTCTAAACAAGGCTCTCACTTGTCGAACAAAATCATCTGTAACCGTGGGGCCTCCTGTCCCATCAAAGTGCGTTATGTTTACGCGCTCTGGCAACATAATAACGTGCCTGTACCCTGGTCTGTCTGGCAAACAGGACCCTTCCACCACCGAGGTCAGAAAACTACCTTCATGGTGCACGTTACTGCTTGCACGAGTGCTCTCCTCCATCTTGCTTAGGAGTTTCAACTGAATCTGCCCCACTGGGTCGGCTAGCTATTTCTAAATCTAAGATTCACACCTACTCGAGGAAAACTAGCCACCTTTTCTACCAATAACTGAAAGCAAGTACACTAACTTGACAACTGTCGGAGAACTAGAAAAGCGACAAATACCATACCCAAAATCTGCGATAAAGGAGCCATACACGTGGTCGCCATTAAAAACCAATCTAAAACTATAAATCGCTAGAATTACCAGAACTAACTAGACAAGACACAAAGTATCTTGTGGCCACCAAACCTGCCGGACGACGCCATTTGTACTAGGGTGGAGACGCCCTAAGTACCAAGATAAAAAATAAAGGAAAATAGTTCGTAAGGTGGGGACTAGAAACAAGGATTTTCTAGTCCAGACACAAGATCTTCTGTGTAAAGTCTAATAAGCCAGGTAACAAATAAACAAACTACACACACTAACTACAAACCCTAATCTGAAGCAAAGCAACTGGAACTATAATTATCAAATTCACATCTATTTATTTCACTGAACATCATCTAAGGTCTTCACAAATAATAATGCATTAAAATTCACAACGTGTTAGGAAATACCCTACAATAGATGGAACCTATCTTTCTCTCTACACACCTCAACCCACGCGCAAAATCATTGAACGCAACGGACAAATCAGAACTACATGTTTCTCGTCCTAAAACCAGTGAGCCTAAGAGGGCGAACTGGTCACTCCAGTCTGTTTTATCACTTCCTGACCCCCAAGTTGGCCAGGTTTTTAGGTCGCTTAAATAGGCCAAATTCAATTTATGTAACAGTCGTCCAGTGCCTATTTCAGCCACAACACAGTATTCGCGAGACTGAGCAAAACTGAACTAAAAGCAATAATTAAAAGCAAAATATGCAGAGAATGGTCCCAACAGTGGTCGACCAGCGACAAAGGCAGAGCTGCCTACAAACTACTCAACAAACCCAGTCCCAAGAATCAAGTGACTAAACCGACTAAAATTCCGGCCATCCGAAAACTGTGGAAGATGCGACTAGGGTGCTGGCCAGACCGATTCCGCACTCCTGTGTGCGAGGAATGCAGGGCCCCCAACTCCATGGAGCACTTCTTACTAAACTGTAAACACCACGAAATAGAGAGACAAGAGCTCGTGCTGCACTTCAGAGCCACAAACCAACCTATGACAATTGAAAACTGCCTCAGTGTAAGCTGTGACGACAAGGTCCAGCGACTTGTGAAGCAGTTCATATCCAGAACCGGGAAAGCGATCTGAGAGCCACCCCTCATCATGATGTGACTGACCAGATCCAGCGAGTACCAGCACCCACAAACAGAGGCAACTTTACCTCTCACTCACTCTTCCGACCTCACTGTATGTCCTCTCAAAGGCATTCCTGCCCCTCTGCCTGTACCACTTCCACTCCTTCTCCACCACAGGCGAATCAATCAGACTAAAAAATTCAACTAACATAAATTTCTCATAGTATATTTTCAGAAAGATTTCAGAACCTACCAAAGGCCACCCGACGCTCCGAGGCAAACCAGCTAAAGGGAATAGCACAAGAAGGGGACCAGCACTCGTGGATTTCAGTCTGTTATGCATTTCATTTTGTAAACTCCCCCGCCCCTCCCACATATGTTTCAATGTTAATCAACTTATTTTCAGCTAAAAACCGAGGAAACCCACCAAAGGCCACCCGACGCTCTGAGGCAAACCAGCTAAAAGGGCATTGCACAACAAGGGGACCAGCACTTGTGGAATTCCAAGCTACTACGCTTCTATGATAACTTCACCCGTCCCCCCCCCCCCCACCCACATATATCTAAAATGTAAATCAGTCTATTTTCAGATCAACCCAGGCAGAGCAGGCAGTGTGTAGGACTCAACTCACCAAGGACCTCTTCCTCAACCTAGCAAGCTATCTGTCTCTCTCCATCTTCCGACCTAACTATAAAATATCTTTGCACCTTTGGGCGTTCTAATTTTTTTGCAACCTTTGTTACCTCCTCTACTTATCTAACGGCTGCACACAACAACAAGATTGTGACAGTCGTCCTGTGGGGGCCGTGTTTTAGGGCGCTCAGTTTGCGGAACTGTTTGTTTCGCGGCGGTGTGACTGCGGACTGACTTGGTACTAACACAGATGAACAGTGCAACAGCTAGCGAATAGCCAGTTAAACAGAAACCAGGCCCCTCAGAACCAGAACGTAGGCAGCAAATGAACAAACTCAGGTGAAAGTGCTCACCACAAAGGAAGATAAATAAAATAAGATAGCAAAGGAACCGTCCTTGAAAAAGCAGGCCATCAGGCGGCTAAAAAAGGACTAAGCTTGGAATTTTTGTTTGATTTTATACGATACGATACGAGAAATCCCAGAAAGTTTACCGTTGTGTAGTTCATTAATTGTTCGAGAAAGGCCACCGGTCGAAACGTTGTTTTTCTGCTATCCCGTTTCGATAAGTTTTTTAGTCACATTTTAGTCACAATGTTAATCAACTTATTTTCAGCTAAAAACCGAGGAAACCCACCAAAGGCCACCCGACGCTCTGAGGCAAACCAGCTAAAAGGGCATTGCACAACAAGGGGACCAGCACTTGTGGAATTCCAAGCTACTACGCTTCTATGATAACTTCACCCGTCCCCCCCCCCCCCCCCCACATATATCTAAAATGTAAATCAGTCTATTTTCAGATCAACCCAGGCAGAGCAGGCAGTGTGTAGGACTCAACTCACCAAGGACCCCCTTTCCTCAACCTAGCAAGCTATCTGTCTCTCTCCATCTTCCGACCTAACTATAAAATATCTTTGCACCTTTGGGCGTTCTAATTTTTTTGCAACCTTTGTTACCTCCTCTACTTATCTAACGGCTGCACACAACAACAAGATTGTGACAGTCGTCCTGTGGGGGCCGTGTTTTAGGGCGCTCAGTTTGCGGAACTGTTTGTTTCGCGGCGGTGTGACTGCGGACTGACTTGGTACTAACACAGATGAACAGTGCAACAGCTAGCGAATAGCCAGTTAAACAGAAACCAGGCCCCTCAGAACCAGAACGTAGGCAGCAAATGAACAAACTCAGGTGAAAGTGCTCACCACAAAGGAAGATAAATAAAATAAGATAGCAAAGGAACCGTCCTTGAAAAAGCAGGCCATCAGGCGGCTAAAAAAGGACTAAGCTTGGAATTTTTGTTTGATTTTATACGATACGATACGAGAAATCCCAGAAAGTTTACCGTTGTGTAGTTCATTAATTGTTCGAGAAAGGCCACCGGTCGAAACGTTGTTTTTCTGCTATCCCGTTTCGATAAGTTTTTTAGTCACATTTTAGTCACAATGTTAATCAACTTATTTTCAGCTAAAAACCGAGGAAACCCACCAAAGGCCACCCGACGCTCTGAGGCAAACCAGCTAAAAGGGCATTGCACAACAAGGGGACCAGCACTTGTGGAATTCCAGGCTACTACGCTTCTATGATAACTTCACCCGTCCCCCCCCCCCCACATATATCTAAAATGTAAATCAGTCTATTTTCAGATCAACCCAGGCAGAGCAGGCAGTGTGTAGGACTCAACTCACCAAGGACCTCTTCCTCAACCTAGCAAGCTATCTGTCTCTCTCCATCTTCCGACCTAACTATAAAATATCTTTGCACCTTTGGGCGTTCTAATTTTTTTGCAACCTTTGTTACCTCCTCTACTTATCTAACGGCTGCACACAACAACAAGATTGTGACAGTCGTCCTGTGGGGGCCGTGTTTTAGGGCGCTCAGTTTGCGGAACTGTTTGTTTCGCGGCGGTGTGACTGCGGACTGACTTGGTACTAACACAGATGAACAGTGCAACAGCTAGCGAATAGCCAGTTAAACAGAAACCAGGCCCCTCAGAACCAGAACGTAGGCAGCAAATGAACAAACTCAGGTGAAAGTGCTCACCACAAAGGAAGATAAATAAAATAAGATAGCAAAGGAACCGTCCTTGAAAAAGCAGGCCATCAGGCGGCTAAAAAAAGGACTAAGCTTGGAATTTTTGTTTGATTTTATACGATACGATACGAGAAATCCCAGAAAGTTTACCGTTGTGTAGTTCATTAATTGTTCGAGAAAGGCCACCGGTCGAAACGTTGTTTTTCTGCTATCCCGTTTCGATAAGTTTTTTAGTCACATTTTACTGAAATTCTGTGGCTGTTTCTGCTGGCCGTGGTCAATAGCCCAGTGGCTGCTGATGCTGATCGCACGTGGTCTCATGGCGGCCCAGGTGCGATTGACCATGCTGAGATAGTCTGGCTCGTTTATTACAGCAGTGTTTTGCTCTATAATTAGTTTCGGTCTTAGAAATAAATTTTCCCCATAAGTTAATCTGTTTAGACTTAGATAATAGTGTGTATCATCGCCCGGAAATAGTTAGATAATAGTGTGTATCATCGCCCGGAAATATTCGATTTTATGTCGCTAAAAAGCATTTTTCCTTTTTGTTAGTTGAAGTACTTAGCGCGTGGCCTGTGTAAACACAAAGTTTGTTGGTAATGAAATGTTTTTTTGTGCTGCAATGTTAGTTTTGTATTCAGTAAAACAAACAGATGTTGAATGTGATGGTTATGTTCATTTGCTTGATTCAAGGCAGAAACTTGTAGTTTGCACGTGGTTTAGCTAGACCTTGCCTGTGTAGTAATATGTAGTTGTAGTAATATGTAGTTGTAGTTTTGTAATACTATTATTCACATATTCTTTGCCAGGGCTTTGGTGATCGTTTTATGGTCTCTGCACGGAAGAACTCTTGTCCTGTCTTTATTTTTCCAGTTTTTGCTGTGTAACAGACAGTACCTATTTGTCCTCTTCCATTTACTTTTTCCTCATCTCCTCACTTCTATAAGGTTTGTTTTTTTTTGGTTCCTTTTTCCCGCTACAAGAGTACAAGGTACAATATTTCAACCATGTCAAAAGATATTGTACTGTTTTAAAGGTCAGACTGGTTGAAAGTTGAAGGCAAGCTAGCAAGAGGCAGACATCGATAATACTGGTAAGATAATGCCAAAAGTTGAGCTGATTCAAGAAGCAACACTCCGGACATTCCAATAAGTGCTCCCTCAATATCTTCAGCAGCCAGCGCAGAGTTCCACTACCAGTGGTGCCAGTAGTTCGTCAATATATAGACAAATAACAACCCGTCTGAGAAAATGTAATAACAACCAGTTTGAGAAAGTGTAATAACAACCAGTCTGAGAACGTGTACAAGTCAAGCCAAAGATACAGTATGCTGAAGATCCATCGCAGTAGAACTTCACTGTGAAGACGACACTTGATTAATTAATAGAGTCTGGGTAGCGTCGCTAATGGTAGGGACTACCCTGTCGGACAGGTCACGATACAGAAACCAGACAATCCTGCAGCCTTGCAGGTAGACTATGGACAGCCAAGCGCTAGGGAAAAAACAACCCTGAAAAAAGACGGTGAAGTCGGATACACTGTTAATTATTTCACCCTTCATGTAAATTACACAACTTGGCATATCCGTGATAGATTTCATTATATATTTACCGTTTAGTGAGAACAAATCAAGTGATAGTACACATCCTTGTCGTACTCCCTCCCCGCTTCATGCTTTAAAATGTTCCCAAATCTTTTATAGATGCTGTTTGCTTTCAATAATGTTCTTTGTAATTTGTAAATCTTTCCCAACAAATTTTAGCTTTTTCACTAGTTTGATTATTTCCTTATGTTTGACACAAACAAATGCTTTCGTATAGTCAATGAAGCATAAGTAACGATCGTTTAAAAAAAAAAAAACTTGTATAGCTCTTTCCGAAAGAGTTCTGATGATGTATATGGCATTGTTTGTACTTTTCCTCTAACAAATTCACACGTTCTTCACTAACTCCTGGTTTAATCTTGTTTTGTATCCTTATTATTATTCTCAGTAACATTTTTTTTAGATCTCATTTGATTTACGTTGCGATAGTCTTCACATTTTAATGCACCTGTTTCTTTGGTAGTACAATAAATAGTGATTTTAATAGGTCACTGGGAAATATACCCACGATTATAAATGCCATATAACAATGCTCAGTTATTATTTCGATTCCAAAGCATCCCAAAAGCTTCAGTTTCTTCCAGCATGATGTTTTCTGGCCCAGGAGCCTTTCCTTTCTTTATGTGATGCAATGCATCCTCAGCTTTTGCAGAAAGTATTGGTGGGACTTCACCGTTGTCTTACATATATACTTTTGGTCGTTATAACATTATACAGATCCCCTAAGCACTCTGTCAATATTTTAAGTTTGTCTTTTACCTCATTAAAAATTCACCCTCTCTTGATGTCAAACACCCATTGATGTTACATCTCTTCTTCCCTGTACTTATCTGGTGATGCATGGAATGTGAGTCTTTCCCGTGATTTCTCCCAATCTCTGTGCACATTAGCCAGCTTTCATTAGCCTCTTTACATTCGTTCACTATTTCGTTATATATACTAGATTATTCTTCTTTATCGTTCATTTTCTTTCTTCCCTCATCCAACATCTGCAGAATTTCATTTGTCAGCCATTTAAGTTTCTACTTGGCGGAAAAAGCTCTGTTGATGACTGCTGAACTGACTCACACATCAAATCCCATTGTTCGCCAATAGTTTGAATTAGTTCCAAGGCATTATATCTGTTTTGCACAGTAACACTGTAGTGTACTTTAATTTCTGTATCCGTTTTAAGTATTCCTAAATTTAAATTGATGTTCTGTGGGATCTTGTTTATATAATCTTCAGTTTTATTCTAAACATTCCTATAACTGGAACATGATCACTCTAGCAATCTGCTTTTTTTTTTTTTTAAGCCGTGGCAGTTCTGCCAGGCGGTGGCCGTTGCATTTTTGCTCCATTTGTAGACTGGAAGGATATAGTTTCGTCACCCAGCTTCTGAGTTGAGTGCATGGTGTGACACTGTGAGCTACGAGTGTTTTTCGTTGGCACAGGAGCGGAGCAACAATGGGGTGACCCGTTTGCTATGATGCTGAAACTAGGATTACCAGATTACCAGATTACCAGATTACCAGATTACCAGAATCTGCTCCTGGTCTAGTCTCTGCTCCAATTAAACGGCTCCTGAATCTTATTTTTTTGAATTAAAATATAATCAGAATGATTGCGGACATTATCGTCAGGACTGTTCCAAGTCCACAGTCGACGAGGGTGATGTTTAAACCAGCTGTTACCAGTTAGAATCTTTGTCTCTCATCATCTATTAGGTCCTTTGCAGAACGTCGTTCCCAACACGGTCTGCCTGGAAGAAACTCGGTCTCTTGCCAGCTCTCCCGCCTCATGTACTCTCATACTTAAGGAGTCAATTATATCCTATGTCCATCTTCGTGTTGGTCGGCCCCTGTCCCTCCTTCCTGGTACCATGCCTTCTGCTATTATTTTTTTCCAATCCTCCATGGCGCTTGATATGACCAAACATTTCAGCTTTTCAAGACGAGATGTTGTTTATTACCCATTCTTCCTTAATTTTCGAAGTTTAAGTATCTCTTATCTTCTTGGTTCTTGGTGCCATGAGAATCTTTCTATAGCATTTCAGCTCAAAAGCCCAAATTTTCTTTCTCAAGGATTGGGAGATAGTCCACGACTCACATCCGTATGTTGCTGCAGGGAAGATGCGGGTTCTCACAATTTTAATTTTCTTCTGGTGCTTAACCATATACTTAACCATAGATCTTTGTCTACGAGCACTAAATAAACCAATTTCAGTTTGGTCGACCAGTCACAAGGGATACGATGGGCAGAAAAAGCAGCGTACTCGCAGCAACGGAGATCCCTTGTGAATGCCCAATGTGTCAACAGCTACAAGAATAGAGCAGGGTAAGAAACCTGCGTTAGATAAACCGACCTCGTTAGCGGATTAAGTGCGGTATTTACATAACGGATTTTAGGGCAGCTAAAATTGATAACGAAAGCAAAGTTCACCGAATCAATCATGTGTCTCGGCAGGTTACCACCTGTCGGTGTTCGGATAATAGAGTGCTAATTATAGGCAGGAAACTGGGTCTGAAAAGGGGGGGGGGGAACAAGAATACACATACTGCCTACCCCAAAGCATGTCGTAAGAGTCGACTAGTTGGGAGCTTCCTTCTGAGTCGGATTGCATCAGCTTGAGAGGCAAGGAACCGGCAGTCTGCATACAAATGAGTTAGATCTGTAAAACGGATGCACACGTAACACTCAGGTTCTGGAACACGACTGCAATCCAGAAGCGGATGAACAACCAGAGCTTTCCGCCAGAGATTACATCTGGTAAACGCGAAGAAGAAGAAAGAAAAAAATAGCTGAAACGTTTACCATTTAAAAAATGGTTACATAAAGTTAAGTAAAAGACATTTTGTTTAGCGCAAAAAAAAGGAGGGGAAAGGGGGGGGGGGTGTCGCATCAGCCATATCATTCTATAGCCACACTTAGATACGCTAGTCGCTGGGTGGTGTAGTCACCATCACTCTTGTCGCTTTAACTTTTCAGGATATTACCTGTACCCATTTTTAGACTAGATAGACCTGAGAGACAAAGCCAATTACGAGGGAAGGAAAGTCCACCTCGATGAGGATTTGAACTTAATACCTTTGGGCCCTTTGTAGACTAGCTGGTGGTTGGTTGGATTTTTCGGCTAGCTTTCTAAAAGATAACGATAATAGTCAGTATCAAACAACATCCCTATATCGCCTCTTACATCATGCAAAAACTGTTAACAACTATTTTCACAACTGTTAAACGTATTTACTTATTTACCCCGAACCCGACCCCTCCCCCCCCCCTCACCCTTCCAATAAAACAATGGCGAGCTCCTCCTATGCTAAATATACAAAAAGTAAATAAAAAAAAAAAGGAAAGATCCATTTTCACGACTTTAAGCGTATCGTGTGAATGGGAAGAGAGGCCATATTTGTACAGACTATCGGCTCTAGGCTAACTCAAATGTGGGTCATAATTTATCGCTCACGTGGGTATAGATAACTGTACCTGAGTCATTTTGTACTAGCTAACAAAGGGAATGGTTATGACTTTTGTCCTCTTGTCCAAGTTTGGGTTAGGAATTTCACTTAGCAGTTTCCACGGCCAGCTCCAGATTTATAAGGCCGTACAGCTCAAACGGGAATTCCCGTTCTTGTGCAAGAATTGAGTCCCTCTGCGTCCACAGGTTTTATCGAGGAGATGTATACACAAATTAAACTAAAGTTTCATTAATTTTCGACATATTTTTTAGAACTATACGTCATTTTTAAGGTAAATAAGTGTGCCAATTAAATATAAACATAAAGGCTCTTACAGACCAAAAAAAAAAAAATGCTTTTGCTACAGTCAACATGAACATAAACATCAATAACGTTTAGATGTAAACTAAAAGTTGTTCCAGCAAAAGTAAAGAAATATCAGTGCTAACTCTTTGATTCTGAAAGGGTATTGCATCAGAGGAAGGGGTGGGGGGGGGGGGGGGGGGTGGGGGGGGGGGGGGTGGAATGAACATGAAGAAGAAATTCGATGAACTACAGAAGTTTCCTCAAGAGTTTACAGCCAGTGTTCGCGAAGCAAAGCAAAAGCCAGTTTACAAAAATTAACACAGACCGTACAACTGCAAATATGCAAAAGAAGTCGATGAACTACCAAAAGTTTCCGCAAGAGTTTACAGCCAGTGTTCGCGAAGCAAAGCAAAAGCCAGTTTACAAAAATTAACACAGACCGTACAATTGCAAATATGCAAAAGAAGTTGATGAACTACCAGAAGTTTCTGCAAGAGTTTACAGCCAGTGTTCGCGAAGCAAAGCAAAAGCCAGTTTACAAAAATTAACACAGACCGTACAACTGCAAATATGCAAAAGAAGTCGATGAACTACCAAAAGTTTCCTCAAGAGTTTACAGCCAGTGTTTTCGAAGCATAAGTCAAATGGTTAAGAATTAATATTATTAGTGTACTGCTACAACATATAATTATACTGTTAGTCAACAATTAGTAAAGAGGCAAAGAGGAGACTTGCTGTAAGAGGTTAGTTAGTAAATTAAATATTATTTTCATCCACTTACCTAGAGCTCCGAAATATCTTGACTCAATTTATCCACAGTGTGATTGCACCATTTATGCATAGTCAATATGAAAACAATAGTTTTCTTCCAACACAAAATAGTTTGCACCTGACAACTGTCGATATTCTCCAGATTCATCATCATGTAGCAGGTCCTTTGCAGAACGTCGCTCTCATCACAGTCTGCCTGTAGGAAACTCCGTCTCTTGCCAGTTCTCCCACCTCATGAACTTTCACACTCAAGGAGTCACTTATATCCTGTGCCCATCTTCGTGTCGGTCGGCCTCTGCCCCTCCTTCCTGGTACCATGCCCTCTGCTATAATTTTTTTCCAATCCGTCGTGGCGCTTGATATGACCAAAATATTTCAGCTTTCGAGAAAGGATGCTGTTTATTAGCCAATCTTCCTTGATGTTCAGATCTTTTAAGATGTCAATATTTCTCATCTTCTTTGTCTAAGATATTCTGAGAATCTTTCTATAGCAGTTCAGCTCAAAAGCCCCTATTCTCTTTCTTAAGGACTGAGAAATAGTCCACGACTCACATCCGTATGTAGCCACAGGGAAGATGCATGCCCTCAAAATTCTTATTTTTATCTCTTTGCTGGTGCTCAACCATAGACTTTTAAGGCTGTTCAATCTTTGCATTGCTATAGCCATCCTCCTTTTAATTTCTGTCGAACAGTCTCCATTGTTGTTTATTATAGAGCCTAGATATTCAAAGTTTGTGACATTTTCAATTTCTTCATCATTTATTGTTATTTTTGGGTGACAGCCAGTTTTATCTGTGGACATTATTTTCGTTTTCTTTAAATTCAAGAACAGATTTTGATCTTCACTGTGCCTTTGGACGGACATTATTAAATTTTCTATTCCCTTTACGCTGTTCGAAAGGAGGACTGTGTCATCTGCGTAGCGGAGTTCCAGAATAGGGTTGCCACCAATTTTGAGCGGATCATAACTGTCACAAGTCTGGTCATTTTGACATTTCTTATTCCATTTTCTGCGTATATATTGAATAGGTATGGTGAGAGAATGCACCCCTGCCTCACCCCCTTTTGCACCTCGAACCAATCAGATGTTTCACCAGCTGCTCTGATGGCTGCTTGTTGTTCATGATAGAGATTTTCAATTAATTGCACTAAATGCGCTGGAAACCCCATACGTTTCATAATAGTCCACAGTTTGTGGTGCTGGACACAATCAAATGCCTTGCTATAATCAATAAAACAAGCATGAAGATCTACATTGTATTCCATGCATTTTTTCAAAAATTATTCTCATATTAAATATGTGATCCCTAGTTCCTCTACCCTGTCTGAAACCCGCTTGTGCTTCCTCTAGTTCATATTGTAATTTCCTTTCAATCCTTTTCATGATAATTCGTAAGAGGATTTTGCTAGCATGACTTATTAATGCGATGGTACGGTAGTTGGAGCATAGTTTTGGATTTCCTTTCTTTGGGAGAGGGATATAGACTTCTTTTCCAAGCTTTAGGCCAAATGCCACTGTTCCAGATCTTCGAGCACAGTGCATGGTAGATTCGGACGCTGGCCTCTCCTCCTGCTTGAATTAGTTCTGCTGGTATCCTAAAACAATGGTTCTTAAAGTAGGCGTTACTGTGAGAGGATTTGGGAAATGGGGGTGGGGGGGGGGGGGTGTTGAAGAAGTCCAGAGGATGATAGCTGCCTCAATCACATTAAGGGGAACTGAGACAGTTTATGGGGGCAGCAGCCTCAAGTGCAACAGGAGGCACTGAATAACAATTAAGGGAGTTGGGAGAGAGAGAGAGAGAGAGAGAGAGAGGGGGGGGGGGGTCACTTTATATACTCAGGAAACACTATCCTTCCAATATTTGAGAATGTGTGTTCACCTATAGTTTTGCTAAAGAAAACCACAGAAAAAGAATTGGATGGATGGACCTATATTACACACCCTAATGGCAACATAAGAGTCACAATCAACAGTGTCATGTGAAGCTGCACACAAATTTTACAGTAATGGTAGTAGTAGTAGATTTTTACCCAAACCTGGACATCACACAAACGATAAACACCTGATGACACAGAGTGCCACCATGTGGATGAAGATTACCGTGGAGAGGTCCCAGAAACCGCGTTTAGCCATTAGACCATATTTATGGTCAGGCTATATTGCGGCCCCTGGCAAGAGCCAGGGTGGGGCTTCAAAATAGAGAAAAATTTCATCTCTCAAGGGTATGACGGGATTATTAATGGTAGCAACTCTGTTTTCAACTCTGCACTCTCAGCAACAACATTAAATTAAAGGTTAAAGAATCAAAAGCTGTCATACAAGGTCCGACAATTAAGTACTGAGAATAATTCCATAAAATTTAAAATAATCAACAGTTGAAGATATAACCTATTTCTGATTCAAAGTAAGCCCCTTGTGAAGTAATACAGCAAGTGGCACGATCTAACAAACACTGGAACGACCTCTGTAGTTCTTCTGTTGTTATGGCCCTTAAAGTCGATGTTATGGCCTTTTGGATGTCATCAATATCATTAAAGAAGTGTCCTTTCAATTGTAACTTTAATTTTGGAAATAAAAAATAATCACAGGGAGACAGATCTGAGGAATAGGGTGGAAGGCTGAGAACACACACTTGTTTTTTGGGCCGAAAATTCTTGTTTTGATGGTGTCTCTTAGGTTTTCAGCCCGCTGATGTTTTTGGTCATCAGACAACGAATGTGGTACAAACCGGCAAGGAACTTTTTTCTTGCCAAAATCTTGCACTAAAATGTTATGAATGGTCTCTCTTTTAACACCAGATTCATCTGCCATCTTCCTCACAGTAAAACAATGATCTGGGTCTAGGTGCATTAGTAATCATTTCCACACCACTTTTGAATTGTGAATACCACCTGCAAATTTGTGCATGAGATAAACAATTATCCCCATAAACTTGTTGCATCAATTCAACTGTTTCAATGGCGCATTTTCTGAGCTGTAAAAAGAATGTTTAATGTTAGCTTTTTGCTCTGTGTTGATTACGTAACAATGCACCTCTGATTGGCTAAAAAAAAATGGCAACTTGTTTGTTGTCTGCTTATCGAGCGGCGATGAAAAGTTGAATAGATGAATGTTGCCTCTTTAGATTCCATGCTTTGTTTCATAGATGGCATTTTTGTCTTCCCCCCCCCCCCCCCCCCCCCAACACCAAAAAAAAACTTTCTGTGCAAAATTACATGTGTTGAATTACAGAAGATATATGAAGGCTATTCCAGCTTTGTACAGTGGTATATAAATCGCAATCAAATGAACATGGACACTGTTATTGCTTTCTTCCTCCTCTTTCTTGTTCTTCTTCTGCTGCATCATCTTTTTCTTTGTATTCATCATCATGTGTCCTGCCAACAGGCGTAGGTGCTCATGCGTGTCAACATATTACAATCCCTAGTTGCCTGGAACAGCTCTCTTTGTATTGGTCTTCTTTAAATATTCAAATAATTAAAACACGAGGTAAAAGATTCAAATTTATTTATTTAAAAAAAAGACAATAAAACAGTGATTCCAATATTTAAAAAAATGGTGTTACAAACAATATATAATATATGATGGATACTTGCAACATCGGCAATACAATGGGTAAATCAAATATTTTCAACATTACTGGTCCTAAAAACGAATTATCTTACACATCTTGGGTTCAATTACAAGCTGTGGTCAGAAGAAAACCGTTGTCCAAAACAGAATAATTCAGCCTCCTCGGTCAGTATTACAGTAGCCAGAGACATTCAGTGTTCAGCTATGAACTGACATCACAGCCCTCTGGAGATTCCCATAAGTACTCCATCCTTATTTAGGCAGCGAAAAACACACCCATTCATTGTCATTATCGGAAATAAACAAAAACTCATCAAGGGAAAAGACAAGGAATTGTGAAGAGAACAATGCAACAGTAAATATCCACAAGACTCCATCAGCAGACTCAACAGAAAGCAACATACAATTGTCTCTCTACGAACAGGACACAGGACCACATGCATAAAATGAATATTGTACAATTCACACGGTGTGATTGTAAGACAGGACCACAAACACCTGAGCACATTCTGCAGACCTGCCAACTCTACATAAAACTTCAAAAAGACACCTGGCCTCAAGAGCAAAGTCTGCAGACCAAGCTATGGGGAAACATGAAGGATCTGCTGCTGACATGCAAGTTTATAGAGGCAACCCACCTGATGGTCTATTCCGAGCATATGAAACCAAACGCAAAGAACAAAAATTAGAACATTTCAGCAGCCAGTGAAGAGTTCCAATTCCGACGGTGCCAGTATTAGATTGATTATATGTCCTTCTTGCCTTTTCCATCAGTGTAGAGTGTCAAACAGATCCCCCTGGCCACTCCAAGCTGCACCTTTTTCTTCAGATCACAATGATCTTTTCGTGCCTCTGCAGAGTTCACTTGCTTCCAAAGGGCCCTGACCACTAGCACGTTACAGAGGAATTCATCATCCACTGGTGCAGAATACACCAATCTGTCCGCCTATTTATTTCCCAACACTCCTGCATGACCTACAGATGGCTAGCTACCCACAACACCTATAACAATGCTTGCCACTCTGCACGCAGTGCAACACTCCTGACATGTGTACAACCACAGGTATTTATGTTGGAGGATATACTGGAACAGTAAAGAGGTGGATGAATGGTGTAGCCGAAACCTGCAAAAAGTTGAACAAAATCATCACCCAAGCCACCGAGAAGCGCAAGAAAAATACAGAAAACCATGACACTGGGCTACAACCTGGTATCAGTGAGACGACAAAACCACGAGACTGGGCTACAACCTGGTATCTGTGAGACGACAAAACCACGAGACTGGGCTACAACCTGGTATCTGTGAGACGACAAAACGACGACACTGGGCTACAACCTGGTATCAGTGAGACGACAAAACCACGACACTGGGCTACAACCTGGTATCAGTGAGACGACAAAACCACGAGACTGGGCTACAACCTGGTATCAGTGAGACAACAAAACCACGATACTGGGCTACAACCTGGTATCAGTGAGATGACCCAAAAAAAAAAAAAGAAGATACTGGAACTATCAGTGTCTACACCTTAAGACAATACTGTGGAAGATGGAGGATCTTTGGGTACGCTCAGTATGCTATGATGGTAGGTAGTTTGCCTCCTTTAGATAAAAAGGTAAAGCCGGAAAATGTGAACCAGCGTCTTTGCACACGGTTATAAACTTAAGTGATCTGCCACCAGTACAGACAGCTGATAAGAAACTGTCCGCACGCAACTCCATAGCTACAGCGACGTTCCTCCATTTACCCCAGAGTGTTAACTCTGATACCAATTTCCTAGAAACTGGGTGAACCCCGGAAAGCACCGGCCGTGGGGTGCAGCGAGTCGCCGCTGGAACTGAAAGCCAGTCCCCTATCGACTGCACTAACGCGGCTCCCTATATTATAATAACCTTAAGGATGAAAATCAAACAGGTACATTCCTGCAAGCCTCATTCAACTCTGTAACAGTTATATTAGGGTCCCCAACGGTTACGTACTAACCTGAAGTCTGGACCGGGCAGTGCTGAAAACTAAGCTATGATGCCTATTCTTAAATCACTGTTCAGTAAACTTGATAGCAAAACAGTTGATTATAATCACATAATTTGAAAATTTCTGTTAGACTGTGATAACATCAAGTAGCTGCATAAACTGTGCATACGAATAGTTAACCAATTCTTGGGGAATAATTCAAATCTTCTTTTCCTTCTTGGCATTCACCGGCTGTAAACTTTGGCAGAAAGTTCTAGTTATTCATCCACTTCTGGACTCTAGTCCTGTTCTAGAAATTGAGTGTTGCATACACACCTGTTTTAGAGGTCTCATTCATTTGCATGCAGACTGTTGGTTCCTTGCCTCTGAGACAGATGTACTCCAACTCTGAGGGAAGCTCCCAATTAGTCGACTCACAACATGCTTTTTGGTAGCCAGTGGGTCTATTCTTGTTATCCCCACAATGAGGCCCCAGAACCCACATAGATGAAAATTACTATTCAGCATTCATATATGGATAGCAAAACAGTTTATAATAAAAGACTGTGGAAAATTTATGTTACAATGTGATAACATCAAGTAGCTGTATAAACTGTGCATATCAGTTCTGGGGGAATACAAATGTAAGTAAAAGTAAACTCTTTGTCTGCCAGTGGTGCTTCAAGCATCTGATGTTAAACTCAGATTTTTGTAGACCAAACATCCTTTGATGAGTATTGTAGTCAACATCATGCCAGCCACATTTACTTCCTATGACTTTATGTGGTACACATTTCAGGCTGGGTCGATCTGGAGCCAAGATCATTTTTTAAAAACAATCTGAATTGAGAAAAAATTGAACCAAGGCGCTTTCGATTGGTAGGTGAGTGTTTAGTCATTAACCCCCACATTCTAGGAAAATACTCTCCAATAACCTTTTTTTTTTAACAAGGCAATGTGTGCTCTGTGACTGATTACATTTTTAAAATTCAAACTAATACTTATTATGTTCTCTCACCTTTTACATTTGGTCAGAGCTTGCTAAAGAAATCTGGTTTCCCCGGCAGTCAGTTACTCTATCTCTGTCTTTACTATTTGTACTTATTATTTCTTAAGATGGTGTAAGAGAGAGGGGTCTTGTGTCTGAGAATTTGGTGCCACATGGCTAGTGCTATTGCCTATTGGCTGTGCATTGGATTTCATTTTTACAATCAACAGGGAAAACAAATCCATCACATGAAAGGGTTTTTGAACCTGGGTCTTCCAAATGAGAGCCCAGCATTCTTAACTGCTCAGCCAGCAGCTCCTCTGTTTCACTGTATTCAGCAGTTTGATCAGAAAAAGTACTCAGAAAGTTTGCAGAGGAAGGTCAGGACAGGCATGCTTCGTGTAGAGTGGCATGTTTCACTGCTGAGGTTAGGAGTATTGTCTGGATTTTTTCACTGGGAGGCACCGGTGTGTTGGGAAATGAACAGGCGGACAGACTAGCTGGCTCTGCACAACTTGGTGGAATACTGTTGCATGATAAAGCAGAAGTGGTTAGTCCCTTGGGAGAGCGTGTACAGTTTAGAGGAGCAGGTGGATCACCATCGTCTGGTGAGATAGATGCAGCGCGGAGTGACAAGGGATTTTGGCAGATGCTCAAGGCTCAGAGGAAAGGCAAGATAGATGTTTAATCATAATGCTACTGGCACCATTAGTATCGGAACTCTTCACTGGCTGCTGAAGATGGGGATAGAGTGCTTATGGGAATGCCCCGAGTGCTGTGATGTCAATTCTTGACTAAACTCAACTCAACTGTATTCAGCAATTTTATCAGAAAAAAGGAGACAACCTAGGGAGTCCTTAGGGAGCATCAAGTTTTGCCTCTGGTTTTGGAAACAACGTCTGCTGTGACTGTAAAATAAATGGGGGGAGTGGCATTCTCTGTCATACAGTCCACATTAAAAAACGTTGATACTCTATCATTCTGAGGCTGGTTTTCTCTGAGACCTCTCCTTTGAACAGCTTACCGCATTTGGCGCCTTTCAAACTACGACAGTCATCCTCCTTCACTGTCTGCCTCCACAGGAGTCGGTCTACAGTTGATCTCTTTCAAGTGTCTGTGTCATTACTGATACATATTTGAGTTCACATTTGCATATGAATTATACAAAATTACTTGTTTTATTCCTCAATGTGCTTATGGTTCCTTTAGCAAAACCTTCTGAGACTTTTTGAAACAAATAAAAAGAAAAAAAAATTATTTTAAAGATGAAAATTGAAAAGATGGACTTCTTTACATTGCATGTTTTCCACATGCTGTGGCCCAGTCTCTCTATTGTATCCCAAAAGGTAATGACTTTCATGAACTAAGTTAGAATATTTTCATTCCTAGTTATTAGTTACCACAGACTGATTGAAGGATACAAAACATAAAATGCTTTTAAACGTGTACTATTCTGTACAACATTTTGTGAAGTAAAAGTTCAGGTAACATTTGACATTATGAATGTTATTTTAGATTTATTTATATACTTATACACTCTTCATATTCGTATTCAGCCAAATAGTTGGTCCCGTTATTGGTATTTGGCCGTATTTTGATAATCACCTACACGGTACAGCTCTAGTTGTTACTAACTAACTAACTAACTAACTAACTAACTTTATTTTCAAAGAGTTACAAATAGGGCACGCAGGCCCGTTACCACAGACTGCAGATCTGGATTTTAGTTTTGCCTCTGATAGAAAAACATTCCATCACTTCACTAAGGATTGTAACCAAGGATTTCCCGAGTGAGTGCCCAGCATTTTTAACTGCTTATGAAAAATCACTGTGTGCAAAAATGTTGAGTATTTACAAAAGTTTCTTATAAATATATTCAATGTCATGGATTACAACACAATGAAAGCATAACATGTATGTTTATGTGAATTCTACACAACATCATGGAGTGGTCAAGATCAAAATGGTATGAGGGGTGCCAACATATACACACAAAACATGTGTGGAAAAGGGGTGCCTTAGCCTCCTAATCATTTTCTGATGGGGAAAGGGAGCTTTCAAGAGCCTTAGCCTTGATTAAGTGTGAAATAATAATTATTACTATGTACTGAATGGCAAATAAAATTAATATTTTAAATAACAGAAATGTATAAAACAAATACTGAAAATATACATGGTTAGAAGAGGCTGCTTCGCAGCTAGATTACACATTTTTAGAGAGGCGGGTCCCCTCAGCCCCCCTTTAAAACAGAGGGAGGGGGCTCAAAGTGAATGAGCTCCCAGGTTCTGGCGCCCCTCTATGATACATACATACATGACAAAGAGACCAGAACTGGTATAGTAATCGGTTGAGAAGCAAAGATTGCACAAATGGAATGTATTTCAAAATTATATCTGTCTGTATCACAACACAACATAACAATAAACAGTATTGCACTTTCTGGACCACATACAAAATATACAGACAGAACTGCTGAAATGGTCTACAAATTGTACATTTACAAAGTAAATTAATCAAGTTTAACTGTTAAGTTATTCACTATGTGCATGATAAAACAGAACCCCTTGCAAATATTTGGAAAAAGCTGCTAAAACATTTTAAACAAGGCAAAAAATAAAATGAAAATAGATCAAGCTAGTTTGTTAATTTATTTGTTACGTGACTGATTGATAAAATAGGGCCTTGAAAGTATACACAGAGAACTGCTGAAATATTCAAGACAACGTACATTTAGAATGTGAATATTTCAAGTTTGTTTATTCATTATGTGACGCATAAAATGGGGTACTAGCAAATGTAGAGAGAACTTAAATGTTCCATACAACGTACATTTAGAATGTGAATATTTCAAGTTTGTTTATTGATTCATTATGTGACTGACAAAATGGGGCCCTAGCTTAAATATTCCATACAACACACATTTAGAATGTGAATATTTCAAATTTGTTTGTTAATTTATTCATACGTGACTGATAAAACAAGACCTTCGCAAATATACCGAGAGACCTGTAGAAATATTTTATACTATGTAAATATTCAAAACAAATTTATCAAGTTTGTTAACTTATTCTTATATAATTATTAAAACAATACCCTTGCAAATATACTGATAGAACTGTTGAAATGTTGTACACACTGTACACAATAATATGTAAGTGGATCAAGTCTGTTTGTTAACTTATTCGTTAACTGTTTGATAAAGTAGAGCCCTAGCAAATAAACAGAGAGATTTGCTAAAATGTTCCACCAATGTATATTTATAAAGTAAATGGATCAAGTTTATTAACTTATTCATTATGTGACTCAAACAATAAGATCTTTGCAATTATACAGAAAGAACCACTGAAATGTTTCAAAACATATACATATTCAAAGTAAATTATCAAGCTTATTCAGCGTGGAATTGAAAAAAAAAAAAAAAAGACTTTGTATGGAAAAAACAGCTAGGTTGTCACAAACAGCTAAAATTGTGACAACAGAGATGAAATGCCTTATAAGAGCTAGAGGAGTTTCAAGGAAAGACAGAATATGAAATCACAAAATCAGACGAATGCTAGGAAACAAGCCAGTCTTACAAGTCATCAAAGAACAACAAATGAGTGGTTTGGACACCTAACAAGAATGCTGTGGTACTATCTGCCACAGCGAGTCACACTAAAATGTTACAATAAGTATAGATCGAGTGGAAGACCTCGGAAAAGATGGAGTGATGGCATTAAGAACAGCCTTACAGAAATGAACATCAGTCTTAATAGTGCTCTTGACAGAGCTCATCAAAGAATGTTACATCTCCCCCCAACACTTTGCTGAGGTACAAGGTGGAAAAGAAGAAGCAGCTAGAATGTTCCATACAATGTACATTGAAAAAGTAAACAGATTCAGTCTGTTTGTTAGCTTGTGCATTGTGCGATTCATTAAACAGATTCTTTGCAATGCACAATAAGATAAACAGGATAACATTATTAACTCTTTTTGTAACAAGAAACACACCAAATGCTCATTTAGCCAGAATCAATCCAACATTACTTTTGTTTTCTATCACAGCCAGTTATATATTGAAAGTAAACTCATTTTGTCCTCAAAACTGTGAGCTTCTTCTGATCCAGAGTTCCCCCCCCCCCCCCCCCCACCCCAATGGGGGCCCCATTGTTGGTCAGGGAAAGAGTAGACCCACAGTTCTCTAACAAGCGTGTCATAAAAGTCAACTAATTAGGAATGTTTCCTTCAAAGTCGGAATGCATCTGCCTGAGAGGCAAGAAACCAACTGTTTGCATACAAATAAGCTCAATCTTTAAAATGGATGTGCACACAAAACTCAAAATCTGGAAAGAGATTAAAGTCCAGAAATGGATGAACAACTCAAACTATCCTCTGGAGTCAACAGCTGGTGAACAAGAAGAAGAAGATCCTGAGCTAGTTCAACTTATTCAGATTTAAATACTGATTCCTTTAACTCTTCAGTACCAACTGAATTAGTTACAAATGCAGGAAGCATTTCTTGGTAACCAGAGAGTTAATGTAGAATTTCTCATTATAAATATATAAATATAATAATAACAATTATTTACTGGTACCAAAAGAGTTCATTCCTCAACTCATCTAAACTCAGACTGGCACTGGCGATCATGCCTCTCCACAATTTGCAATTTTCAGCAGCATGTTTCAGTTCATTTGCTGACACCTTTTCATATCTCGATAAAAGTCTTTCAAAAATCTTCTCTCACATTCTTCCTGGAATTTTTACATTACGTGACTGATATAAAAAGACCTCTGTAACGTAATGTTGACTGTCGCACCAATTTTTCTCTGCTCCTGCTATGTGAAGGCTTGACACCCTTGTGACTGAAAAAGTCAAATTCTGGATGCAAATCTGTAATGAATGAAATGTGTCTGATAAAATAAAGTCCTTGATGTATACAGGAAAAAGTAGCCAGATTAAAATTACTAACTTCTGCATTCATTGTTTGATAAAATAGGAACTTTTCATACAGACATTATGTGTCAGATGTGAAAACAGAACAAAATGTATATGTAATGTATACTATTTGAAATTTTACAGAATATTTGGAATGAATGTTACATGTCTCATAAAATAAGACATTCGCAAAGCATGTTGCATTATAAAAGTAGGATATGTAAAATGTTTGTGATGTGCCTGAAAAACGGGATATGTGCAATGTATGGCTTATGACAAAATAGCATATGAGAAATATTTGTTATGAGTCTGATAAAACAGCATATGTGCAATGTATGTCTTAGGACAAAAAAGGATATAAGAAATGTTTGTTTTGTGTTGATAAAATAACATATGTGCAATGTATGTCTTAGGATAAAACAGGATATGGGAAATGTTTGTTATGTGTCTGATAAAATAGCATATGTGTAATGTTTGTAATGTTTGTTAAATATCTCACAAAACAGGACGCCTGCAATGTATGCTATGTGACTGATAAAATAAGACATGTTGCAGTACAGGTTACGTTTCTGATCAAAAAAGAGACACACAGTGTGTCTGAAAAACAAGTATATTTGTAATGTTCTTTGATGAAATTACCATGTCCTAACAAACTAAATAGGAGAGGTACAGTTGAAACTGAGTGAAATCAAGGATTCTTCAATGCAATGGTACAGAGGGTGCATAAGTGATTCTTATGGTTCAAGGACAATTGAAGGTTTAGACTTTTCCCAAACATTCATATTCCCCAAACAATTTCTATAACATTTTCTTATTCAGTGTCCTCTAAGGAAAGGTGGCAGCCGCAGTAGAGTAACGGCTAGATCTCTCCTGTAGCCCACAGATCTTGGTTCAAATCAGAACCAAGACAGATGTTTTTTTATTTTTAAAGTGACCTTGGCTCCAAGGTTGATCCAACCTAAAATGGGCATCAGGTAATGTTTGGAGAAGTAAAGGTGGCTGGTACGATGTTGACACCATCACCCACCCAGTGTCGAGTGGGGCATAAAAATACACCAGTATATACCCCAGGAGCTAAAGGCTGGACAGGGGCTAGGCTAAAGGCTGGACAAAGGTCTTTTACTAAATGACCTTACATTTTATTATTTAAGTTTCTCTAAGTAGAGATAGTCCCATAGTAGAAACAGTCATTGTCTTCTTCTTTCTTCTTCACGTTCACCAGCTGTAAACTTCTGGCTGTTGATCCACATGTGGACTTTAGACTTGTTCCAGAACCTCAGTGTTGCATGCACATCCGTTTTACAGATCTGACTTATCTGTATGCAGACTGTTGGTTCCGCGCCTCTCAGGCAGACACACTTCAACTTCGAAGGAAAACCCCAATCAGTCGACTCTTATGACATGCTTGTTGGGGAGGCAGTGGTTCTATTCCTCTTTTCCCCACAATGAGGCCCAGGAACCCACACGGGGAACAGACATTTTAAAGAGTAAGGCTTTCACATCTACCGTGCATAAAAACATTTTTTTCAGTAGAAAGTCATTGTGAAGAGTAAGGTTTTCACATTTACTAAGGCAAACATTTTTTCAAGTGTGCCTGACCTCTGAGTCATACTGGTGGAAAATTAACCTGCCACTTTTAGGCTTGAACCTACACCACTATCCCAGCTGGCAGGCAAGTTAAGCACTAAACCATCTCCCTCAAGGTGCGTAATGATAAATATTCTAGAAGTCTGTAAATTTTTATTGAATAATATTTAATTTACTTAAAATAATTCATAATATTAATTTAAAAAACCCATTAAAAAAAGTTTTTTTTTAAAAAGTTGAGTATAATATCTTTATATGCAATCCGTGTATCGGCATATGGTGCAAGACACATATTATTAAAGTCAAATCTCAATGTGGGTTTCTGAAACCCATTGAGGGGAAAACAAGACCAGACTCACTGCCTCCCCAACAAGCATGTCATAAGAGTCGACTTATTGGGGGCTTCCTTCAAAGTCAGAGTACAGCTGTAGCGAGACATGTAAACAACAGACTGCATACAAATAAGCAAGATCTGTAAAACGGATGCACACACTAAACTCAGGTCCTGGAACTAAGCCAAAGTCCAGAAATGGATGAACCAGGTCTTTCGGCCGAGGTTTACAGCCGGTGAATGCAAACAAACAACATCATTAAAAACATAATGATATTTAATGGTTGATGTGATCATCATTATCATCTCAGGATATGTTACGAAAATGACAAAACACAAAATTTGCTGACATCTGGCCAGCTTGATGAAAAAAGAATAAGAAGAAGACAATGAAATCTTCATCTTCTTCTTGTTCACCAACTATTCGTCCCTTTCTGGACTTTAGTTTTGTTCCAGCACTTGAGTTTTGTGTGCACATTCATTTTACAGATCTAGCTTATTTGTAAGGAGACTGATGGTTTCTTTTGGATTGATACAACATGGTTGCTGGAGGGGGGGGGGGGGGGGGGGGGGGCGCTATTCATTCCCCCCTAAAATAGGGCCCCGAAAGCCACACAAACAGACAAAGAAATAAAACCTAGATGGTTTTGAGAAGAACACTGGACTGATCCTTGATTCTGACAGGGTGAGATGGCCAGCTATGACTGCTCATGTTTATTGTCAGGCTGCAAGATAACAATGACACACAAGTATTTCAGTGGTGAGTACAGGTGACACTTGGAAGCCATGGCACCACAGAGGCTAGATCAGGGCTACAAGCTTATTCAGGGGCCAATATGTTGAAAATTGGGATGGTTACAACCGGCAATGATCCGCGGGGCCACTTGCTCGGCCTGATCTGACCTGCAGGCCACCAGCTGAATAGCCCAGATGGTCCCTTATCATCCCAAAGGTCTTGGGTTGAAATCAGCACCAGGCGGATTTAGAAGGAAAAGACCTGGCCTACAGATTGACTCATCTTAAAATGTGTACCAGGCAATGACTTGGGAAGCAAAGGCAGCTGACACAAATCATAGTGCTGACTGGTCTAGAAGAAATGCTGAATGTGATATTGGCATAACAAGGGTCCCCAGCAGATTTGTGTTTTGCATTCACGTGACACTTTCAAGCCAGCGTCATTTTTTACAAATAATTGGCTTGTTGGTAGCTGTACCTTACCAGGACATCACATAAGCGATAAAGACCCGGTGACACATAGTGCCCTCATCCGGATGAGGATCACCTGTGGAGAGGTCCTAGAAACCCCTTTCAGCCGTTATGGCCATATGTAGGGCTAAGCCATATTTATCACTCGGCTATATTCAGGGCGCCCGGTAAATGCCAGGGTGAGGCTTCAAACAAAAAATTACATCTCACGAGGGAGCCACTTCTTATGTAAATAAATAGTTTCTCAGAAGCTGTCCTTTTACTGGCCCTGACACTCACATATGTTCAACTGTTTGCGCCTCTACTCTGTCAAAAAAGACCGCAGTGCAGCAACAAGGGAAATCAAAGTGAGACCAAACAAGAAAAAAAAAAAGGAAAATAAAACAGTAAAAACAATCTATTTAAAAAAAAAAGGGTGATTAGACAATAACAGTAAAACAAATAAAAATAAAAAGAGGAAAATAAACAACAAAGCACCCAGAAGAAAAAGAAACTACAATAACAGAAACTAACAAAAAACCACAGACTAAAAAAAAAAACAATATTAGGCAACAAAGCACCGCAAGATTTAAAAAAAAAATAAGAAAACTAACAAAACAAACCTGGCAATGTTTGAAACAATGTAAAACAAATAAAAATTAAAGCGAAACAAAAGGATACCCACAGCTGGGATCACTTCTTCTTCTTCTTCTTCTTCTCTTCCACCTTGTACCTCATCGAAGTGTCGGGGGGAGATGTAATGTTCGTTGATGAGCTCTGTCAAGAGCACTATTAAGAGCCACTTCTTATGTAAATAAATAGTTTCTCAGAAGCTGTCCTTTTACTGGCCCTGACACTCACATATGTTCAACTGTTTGCGCCTCTACTCTGTCAAAAAAGACCGCAGTGCAGCAACAAGGGAAATCAAAGTGAGACCAAACAAGAAAAAAAAAAAGGAAAATAAAACAGTAAAAACAATCTATTTAAAAAAAAAAGGGTGATTAGACAATAACAGTAAAACAAATAAAAATAAAAAGAGGAAAATAAACAACAAAGCACCCAGAAGAAAAAGAAACTACAATAACAGAAACTAACAAAAAACCACAGACTAAAAAAAAAAACAATATTAGGCAACAAAGCACCGCAAGATTTAAAAAAAAAATAAGAAAACTAACAAAACAAACCTGGCAATGTTTGAAACAATGTAAAACAAATAAAAATTAAAGCGAAACAAAAGGATACCCACAGCTGGGATCACTTCTTCTTCTTCTTCTTCTTCTCTTCCACCTTGTACCTCATCGAAGTGTCGGGGGGAGATGTAATGTTCGTTGATGAGCTCTGTCAAGAGCACTATTAAGACTGATGTTCATTTCTGTAAGGCTGTTCTTAATGCCATCACTCCATCTTTTCCGAGGTCTTCCACTCGCTTTATACCCGTTGTAACGTTTTAGTGTGGCTCGCTGTGGCAGATAGTACCAGGGCATTCTTGTTAGGTGTCCAAACATTTCATTTGTTGTTCTTTGATGACCTGTAAGATGGCTTTATTCCTAGCACTTCGTCTGATTTCATGATTTTGTATTCTGTCTTTCCTTGAAACTCCTGCAGCTCTTCTAAGGCATTTCATCTCTGTTGTCCACAATTTTACGTTCATTGGAGGATGTAAGTGTCCACGTTTGGCACTGATAGCATAGTATTGGCCAAAAAATAGTTCTGATAAGATTTCACTTTAGTACTCTGAGGTATCTGCTTGTGTGTCAACAGGGGAGATAGTTGGCCCATTACTTGATTAGCTTTGGCACATCTGGAGCTAATTTCTCTGTCCAGTTTTTTCCGTCTGAAGTAAAAAATTGCTCCAAATACTTAAATTCCTCTGTTTGTCTCATGGTGTTGTTTTTTTATATTAATTTCTAAATTGTCTTTATGTCTTCCTATCATTTCATTGTCTCTGTCTTCGTAGTGTTTATTTTCATATTATATTCTCCCCTTTTTGTTACTAATTTGATTTAGGTGGTTCTGTAGGCATTCCATAATTTTCTGC
>CAJHNH020005006.1:0-27300 GCA_905116865.2 Candidula unifasciata
AATTTGAAATGCTTTTTAACTGCGACCACGTGTTCCATGTATGTGTGTAGGGTTTGTATTTTAGTGAACGTGTGTGTGTATAGTTAAGTGTGTGGGTATGTATATTTGTGTGAGTGAGTGTTTGTATGCGTGTGTGTGTGTGTGTGTGTGTGTACGAGCGCGCCTGCGTGCAGGTTTGTGTGGTGTGCGTGCATGAGTGACTGTGTGCATAGGTGTGTGGTTGTGTGTTCCGTATGCGTGTGTATATATGTGTGTCTAAGTCAGTGGTGTGAACTGAAGATTCAGAAAACCGTTATTGGCCTGTAGCCATAAAACAGGTGACATATTATGCGAATAATTGCGTTTGAAACTGCTGACAAGACTAAACAGATGCTTACATCAACGATTGATTGCAGTTTTATTGGCACATTGAGCCGGGTGTGCGGAGAGTCGCCATCAGGTGCTACTCAGGGTGAAGACAAACAGTCGAATCAAGACAATTCATGCCCAGGTGATCTGATTGGCGAAAGCCAAAGACAAATCTTTAGTGCAAGACAGCCTAGCATACGGCACCACAACATCTACCTTGAGAATGGAGGTGGAGGCGGTAACTGCAGCTCTCTGATGGCTAGAGAACAAGATGTAAACACATATCGTAATTGTAACAGACTCCAAAAGCATGCTGAGAAAGGTGAAGACAGGGATGCTTCGAGCAGAGTGGCAAGCTTCACTTGCAAGGTCACGGGTAGTGATCATACTTTGGATTTTTTCTCCAGGCTTGCCGGCATGGTGGGTAATGAACAGGCGACATACTGGCTGGATCTGCACCAATTGGTGGTGAATTGTTACATGACAAGATAAGGTCAATGCCCTTTGGGAACAAGCAATGTAATCAGTACAGAAAGAAGATTATTATGCCCTGGAGAGAATGAGGCACCTGGGTGTAACCAGAGGATCTGGCCGGCTGACTACACTCAGGGGAAAGGCAAGACGGACATGTAACCAGATTCTGACCGGTAACATCAATCCTGTAACTCTACGCTGGCCGCTGAAGATAAGGACGGAGCATGCATGGGACGTCTCTGAGTGTGGTGATGTCAGTATCCGACTAAACTCAACTCAGCTCAACTTCTACTAGCGGACTGTTTCCGTTGACACTTCTGGCAGCTGTGTGCAATTAATATATGGTAATGCTATTGTCTTGGCCGATCCCGATTCCGTTTTTTTGACGACGTTCAACCTGTTTTTAGCTGGCCGAAGCTGCCAACAGTCTGGTTTATTTTCGACAATTCCATGTTTAAGTTTCTGGTATGTGCACCAGCTGTCTGTCTGAATAGTCTTTTTCAGTTTTTTTTTTTAAACAGGGGACAGCAATGGGCATTGCCTGTGTTTTTCGCTAGCACAAAAACGGAGTAGTTATGCAACCGACAGTTTGCTGTGAATTCACAACCACCATTGAATGATTGGCGTTTACACATTTTCTCTCTCTCTCTCTCTCTCTCTCTCTCTCTCTCTCTCTCTCTCTCTCTCTCTCTCTCTCTCTTTCCCTCTCTGTCTCTTCACTTTTCATACACACTTACAAACCGTCACACACAGTCGCACTTTGTAATTATTTTATACGCACCACGTTAGTACATACACTAGTACTGTTTTCTGTACGTATATGTTAACCCATTTACGCACATTACGTACAGCTACATACACAACATTAATACAATCACGTTTTACCACCCCCACCCCCCACTCATAAACTTTTACCCACAAACGCACGCAAACACCCACACAAAACGCGATATGTAAAAACCTCATTCGTATGCTTTAAACGCAATCCATAACGCTTAAACACGCAGGTAATTTCAATATGCAAAACATAAAAACATAACGCAAGGGTTTAGAGATGGGCGTTAAAAATGTCCTAATTTCAGTTCAAAATAGAACACATTAAGGGCATTGGAAACCATCTACCAGACTTGATGTCCAGATTATAAACATGGTTATAAGGTTTTATGTGTGTATTTGTTACGTAGGGAAACATGGAACTACAGATAACAGGAAACAGTATTTGTGAATGAATCAAATATGTAATTGTAGCATAAATGATGATTTTTATATTTGTTATATTTGTTCGCAACTAACAATATACTGGTGATGATGGTTATTATAAGGAGGAAGATGATGATAATAATGATGATGAGGACGACGACGATGATGATGATGATTATGATGATGATGATTAACGATGATGATAATGATGATGATACATCATAATGAAGAAATAAGGTTTTCATAATAATTGTAAATATTTTTTGCATAGATAATAGATATGATTATTGGGTGAAACTAACGATTGTAAAATATTATATATAGAATATTATTTAAATAGGAAGGGAATAATAATACTTTGTGAGAAAAATGATGGGTAAATAATAGGGCTGTACCAAATATTCGCTTAGTATTCGCTTCGGGGCCGAATAGTGGACCTATTGACTATTCGGTATTCGACCGAATAGTTGCGGTCGAGCCGAATACGAATAGTAGTTACTGTAACATTACAGAATTCACTGTGCAGACAGACCATCAACCTTTGGTGTTCCTGGCTTCATCTGCCCACTTGAACCCAAGGTTGATAAGATGGTCGTTGCTGCTGCAACCCAATTCTTTCACCGTAGAATATATTCCCGGTGGTCAGAATGTGGGCGCAGACTTTTTGAGTCGCCACCCTTCGTCTGCGGATGTGCTGACTGAGGATGGGGAGCAGGTCGTGGGACCTGAACCTGTTGATGGTTAGGTGTGTGATGCTGTTGTTCGATTCGCGTGACCGCTCATCTCTTTGGGGGAGCCCTGTCACATTACAGAATCAACACACCTACCTCAATAGGCAGGCCCACAGTCTGAACACCCTCAAAATCGTCATTGTAACTATGATATCGGATAGTCCGTCCGTAGTTATATAGTTCGTTTGTTGTGGGGGAGTCCAGATGTGAGAAATCTATATAAATCACTCTTAGATTGTTTCTTTTAGGCGTTTAGTGTCAATTTACATGTTAGGACACATTTTCTACGCCCATTAAAGATTATTTGTGTGACCGCTTCACAGTATACTTGAGCCATATTCTCACACCAACTGCCGTAGATAGGGACTATAATTTTATACGTCACTTCTTGGTAGTCCGTTCAAGTGAGTGAACGTGTTGCAATTTTGTAGCCACTTGACCGTTAAAAAAGACAAGCTTCTTTATTCTTTTTATCCATTTGTCATGGGTGAGTTTTCCCAAAAGGATTTAATTGAATATTTGTGCTCAGTGCCTGTATGTGTGTGTAAGAGAGGTCAGCAGATTGATAATGCGAATCTGTTTGTCTACGATCGCCTGCTATGAAAGACGACAGATAGCGATCCTGGTTGGAATGCACTTTGGGCTGAAATTTATCTGTGAATTTTTCGAGCCGGTTTTTTAAACCTCTTCGGATCAATCAATCCACCTATCTGGAGTGTATTTATGGTATTGTTAACTTTGTATGATCAGTTGTTATCTTTTATTCAGTCTCTGAACTTGTTGAGTCGAGGGATCGTTAGGAAGGACAGGAAGCTTTGGGTCAGGCATGACGTCATATCCGCTGTTGCTAGGAGCTACTGTAACCACAACAAGCTTAGGCTCTAGGAATGCTTTCGGAGCATATTTCCTTCTATCTGCAATGAGGATTATGGCTGCTTCCAACATTGAGCAAAGACTACTAATACTTCTATTCTACGGTCTGGTCCTTTCCCCCATTGAATACGCTCTGGCCATCCTCACTGTCAGTGCTACCCAGATTGAACGACACGAAAAGGTGCAAAATGAAGCCATGCGCATTATTTTGGGATGTACTAGAGACACATCCTGTGGAGCAATGAGGTATCTACTTGACTTTCCAACAATGAACCAAAGGATCCAGGATGGTGGAGGGCTCGGGCATATCTCAAAATATGTGCTGATAAGAATCACCCACTGCATCAAGCGCTTTTTAGTGAAAAGGGCGACAGACTGAAGAGGGGGGAAAAATCGTGGCTAGGTCGGGCAGAAGATGTTATTAGGCAAATATGCAGCCTAACCCGACATCATACCTGGGTGCAGAATGGATACCTGTGCCTCAGCGTTTATTTGTACATTTTCCTGTATTGTCACACTCAAACAGGCGAGGTTTTGTAGAGAAGAGAATCCTGTTGCTGTTAATGCAGAGGTCAACGCTCTCATCGGTGAAAATTCAGACGAAGCAGATGCAATAAATCTATACAGACGGATCCGTTATACGCCCAAAGAAGAAGCGCATGGGCATTTTACAGCACGCTCAGCGGGCAGAACAGTCAAAGAAGCCAACGGCGCCTTCTACATGACAACCAGCAGCATGACGATGGAGGTGATGGCAGTGACACAAGCGCTTGCCTGGCTTGAAACACAAAAATACACCCGCGTGTGTATACTCAGTGATTCAATGAGTATGATCCGGAGGGGTTCAGGCAGGTTCAGTGCGAAGACAATGGCTTGAATCATTACAGAAGTCCACTGTCCGTGGAGTCACCTTTATTTTTGTTCCGGGACACGCAGGCGTCGATGGAAATGAAAGAGCTGACAGGTTGGCTGGATCCGCTATCACTACCGACGGTCAGCCTATGGATCATGATGATATTATCAATGCCCTCAGAGAAATGGGAAGGAAAGACGACTTTGGTGGCAGTGAATCCACATCACTCGCCAGAATGGCAGACTTGGGAATTAAGATCGGCACAGCAAAAAACGAGACGCACACCAGCTACGCCAGAAGACTTGTTAATCAACATAGAACTGGTACTATTAGCCATCGGACGTTGGGGTTCATACTGAGGGGAGGATCTGAGCACCTATGGACATGTCCGGAGTGCAATGAGGATAACCCAACTAACTAACTAACTAACTAATTTCCTTCTATCTTGGTTTTGTCTTCATCTCCTATACCTTATCTTTCCAACTAGTGAAAAGGGTATATTTAGAGGGATGAGGAATGATAGAGATCTGTCTGGCTTTCGCTATAGGACTGGATTCAGAAACTATTCGAGCTAATAGAAACGTACGTATGACTCTAGTGCTCACTCTGGGAAACTGCACGGGTTCCAAGATATAGGAAGTCAACCTTCATGGTTTGGACTAGCCTCATTTACGTCTGAGCATGTGGAGAGCGTGAGGAGAGTGATTAACAGGGTACGTTGGGTACGGTTTGCTCATGTGTGTTGCCTTGTTAATTTAAGGTTTTTGGAAGATCCAACAAGCGTCCGTGGCGTAGTCGTACTCTTCTTCCAACCAATACTGGAGAAGCAACCGACCTTCGTTGATCAGCCATTGCCTGATTTGTCAGATGGTCTGTGAAGTCTACATCCACCAGTCTCTGGGAGATTGATTGTCATTTAATCAATCCCAGGGGTAATATCAATTGTGCGGAGACATTCTGAGAAGCGAGACGTTGCAGAATTCCACCTTCCGGCACCCTGAGGAGCTGCAGGATCCGACCAGATAAGTCAGAGTAGCACTACATTAGCGGCTTGAGTCCATATGTGCCATCATAATCTGTCTCAGACCTCCACGTCGTGATGACACTGGAAATGGATGTAGCTATATAGAAAGACTTTTTCTCTAGACTCTATTCTTCAAAGACTTGAACAATCATTCTAGTTCTTCATGCTACTTTTAATCTTTCTTGTTATAAAGTGTTGAATACATTAAGGGTTTAGTTCATAAGACTCTTTGTTCTTCGAAAGGTTTGGTGTTAGTGAATCAATTGTCGTAGTCAGAAAGGTATTCATGTCTTGTCATATTCACTGTTGTCTATATATTTGACTGTGTTACGTTGTTTACCAGTCTCGGGGCAAATTTAGTAATGAGGATGTCCTGCCGAGAGGTACCCAAGAGTTTATAGTAACCCTGTGTAGTCAGAGCTCGAGTCACCTCATTCCTGAGACAGGTTGAATGGAAGTTTGAACCGAGGGTTAAGCCTCTAGACGAACGAGAGCCACCTTTAAAACACCCCTGTCTCAGAGCACCTGAGGGATTTGGGAAAATAATCCATAAGTAAAGGTGCGCGACAAAACTGCCATACGACAGTCATTATCGTAAAATGTGGTCTCAGATCCGGGATCTTTGTTTTATGTAAATGTAATTTTTCAACAGTGTGTTAGGGTGTTCAGTAGTTGCGCTGTATACTTGACCAGCAGGTTGTTATATTGATAAGCTGTCTGGTAGAATTAGTGACTACTTTGAGTACATTCCTTATACTCTTCCTGGAAAGAAATAAGAGGTTGTTCCAGTAGTCTCTAGCAATTAGTTTTTCCTGTTTTCACCTTGTAGGATTGTATTGGTCCTGGTGATAGGCGGATTGACTTTCTGACTTAGTGACAATTGTTCTTATAACTTGTGTACAGTAGTTTTGGCTGCAACACCACCGGTGTTTTGTGACTAATTTTTATAATTGTCGTAAATTGTTGCATATTTGTTGGATCTTCTATTAAGTATATTTACAGCTCAACATGGCGCAGTCAAGAATTTCTATTCAAGAGCTGAATGAAATGGCTGTCCAGATGGGACTGGAAGGAAAGGAGTTGACCGATTGGATTAAGACCACAGAAAGAGAAATGAGAATGGAGGCTCGTGAATCTGAACGGCTCAAAATTGAGGCTGAAAAGGAATCCGAGAGGCTCAGGATCGAATCCGAGAGACTCCAAGAAACCGAGAGGCTCAGGATTGAATCCGAGAGACTCAGGATTGAATCCGAGAGACTCTTGGAATCCGAAAGACTCAAAATTGAAGCCGAGAAAGAGATAAAGATGAAGGAGTTGGAAATTCAGGCACAAAGAGATAGCCAAGTGTCTAGATCTCAGTCTTCAGAAATGGAGACTATTTCTACTCACTGCATCTCTACACCTGCCATGAATGTTCCAATGCCTGCCTTTGATTCGAAGTTGGAAACGATTGAACAGTATATTGATAAGTTTGTTAAACTTGCTACAATATATAATCTTGAGAAAGACAGATATACATTAAAACTGGCGCAGGGATTGAGAGGAGAGACATATGAGATTTTTCAGCGGATGCCCACTGGCTCCGATACTGACTTTGAAGCCCTGTGCCAGGCTTTATTGAAAAGGTTTGAGTTGAATGCTGCTACTTATAGGCATAAGTTCAGGAATGAAAGGAAAATGATTGGAGAAACATATCCGCAGTTTGCAGATAGATTGAAAAGTTATCTTGTTAAATGGCGTGAAATGGCTGGCTATGAAGCTTACTTTGAAGTCAATGCAAACCTTTCTCACCGAGAACGGTGCAGAGAAATTGACTGACATTCTGGCTCATGCCGAACGGTACGAATTAGCCCAAAGGATGATAGTTCTGGGAAAGCTAAGGCCCGTACTCATAATAGGAATGGTCAGAACGGTCAGAAAACTCCCACTCCAGGTTCACCCAAAAAAGAGCTCATCCCATGTAAGTCACCAGAATCCTTCTAAATTTAGCAGTTCGCAACAGAAACAGTTGTACAATGGTTCTAGAAAACCCTACTGTAGGAATTGCAAAAATAATTCCCATCATACTAATGATTGTAAAGTGAAGTCAGCAGGGGAAATTCAATTGTCAACTTTGTTGACGACTGTTGGTTCGTCTACCGCAGAGAAATTATATAATCGTTCCAATAGGCCACCTGTGGTGGAGAAGGTCTGGGCTAATGGAAAGATAATTTCTTGTCTATACGACTCAGGGTTGTCCTACTCAGCGGTTTGTTCCCCTGAGGTCGTTAGAGCTGATCAGTATACAGGTACATTTATAGAGCTCAGATGTGCAACTCTTGATGCTCGACCATTGAACTTGCTGATAGCAAAGATAGAGGTCAGGTCTAGATACGTAACTGGGGTGATTGAGGCAGCCGTATTGAAACCGAGTACGTTCCCTCTTATTTTAGGAGCTCGTTATGTATATTTAGCGAATGCACCTACACCTTCAGAACAGCTTGCAGCGATGACCACCCGTGCGCAACATAAAATTGCCACGGAAGATCAAAGTCACGTAAATCCCTTACCTGACGAGATCAAGGTAGCCCAAGAAACTGACCCTACTCTTAAAGCTTGTTTCAAAAAGTTACCTGTAAGTCACACTCCACAGAAAAGAAATGATTACTTTATGAAAGGTAAGTTGCTTTTCTGCATTGGGGGTGACAAATATACTGAGCATAGTCAGTTGGTCGTGCCTCGACCATACCGACAACAAATTCTCCAAATGGGTCACACGATTGAGTACAGTGCCCATATGGGAATAAATGCCACGACTCAACGTATTTCCTGTCATTACTTTTGGCCGGGTATGACAGCTGATATAACGCGTTTTGTCAAATCTTGTCCGGAGTGCCAAAGAGTCGCTCCGAAAGGCAAGATTGCGCCAGTCCGACTGGGAGAAACTCCCATGATGTCCACTCCCTTCGAGAGAGTGGCAGTCGACTTGGTGGGACCTCTTCCCCTCACGAAAAAGAAGAATGCCTATATCTTAACCCTCGTAGATAGTTGCACTGCCTGGGGTGAGGCTATACCGCTTCGTAAGATAGACAGTCAGAGCGTGGCTGAAGCGCTGATTGGCATCTTTACTCGTGTAGGATTTCCCGAACAAATATTGACTGATAACGGATCTCAGTTCAAAGGGAAATTGATGGAGGAGGTGTTTCAAATTCTTAAATCTCATCATATATGCACTAGTAAATATCGACCCCAAGCGAATGGCCAAAATGAGCGATTCAACGGGACGTTGATTTCACTACTGAGGAGGTTATCCCAAGAGAAACCGGAGAAGTGGGACGAATACGTGGCTGCAGCACTATTCGCTTATCGCGAAGTCCCTAATGCTTCTACCGGCTTTCCGCCAGCAACGGTGGTTTTTGGGAGGCCTATATCGGGACCTTTGGCCATACTCAGAAAAACGTGGACGGACGAAAATGCAGATGAGACCTTGAGGACCACGTCACAGTACGTGCAAGAACTCAAGGAGAAACTGAAACTAGATTGTGACCTAGCGAATAAGAATTTGAATCGTGCTCGTAAACGTTACGCAGCACATTTCAACAAAAAGACCAAGGAACGTAGTCTTGATGTTGGAGATAACGTTCTGTTACTTTTGCCAACGGGGAGATCCAAGATAGATTTAGCTTGGGCAGGTTCTTATTCAGTTTTGGAAAAAGTATCTAGAATGCACTACAAGATATGTGTGAAGGGTAAGTCGAAGGTTTACCATATTAATCTTCTCAGAAAGTATAATGAGAGGGAGGTAAGTAACCCTGAGACTCTGTTAACACTGTCTGTAGCAATGGAGGTGGAAGGAGGAGAAACCAATGCGGTAGAATATCCTCTCCATCCCGGGGAAACATACAAGGATGTAGAGATTAACCCTGCTCTCTCCTTGTCCCAAACTGAACGGCTCGCACGTCTCTTATCGGAATATAATTCATTGTTCACAGAGAAGCCGGGGCGTACTTCGTTGATCGAATACGATATGAAGTTGGTGAGTGAAGAACCCATTCGCCAGCGCCCTTATCAAATCCCCTTTTCTAAGGAGGAATCCGTGAGAAAGGAGATTGAATACTTGCTAAAGGAAGTGGTCATTTCACCCTCAGAATCCCCCTTCAGTGCGAACGTCGTTTTATTGAGGAAGCCTTTGGGGGAGCACCGATTGTGCATAGATTATAGGCAGTTGAACAGGGTGACGGAATTTCTTCCCGAACCCCTTCCTGACCAAAGTCTTTTGTTTGCCCGGCTCAACAAAGCCAAGTACTTTTAGAAGATTGACTTGAGCAAGGGGTATTACCAGATACCGGTTAAGGAAGAAGTTCGTAAATATCTGGCCTTTAGCACTTCAGATGCTCATTACCACTTTAATGTCCTTCCGTTCGGAACCTGCAATGCTTGCGGGGTGTTCACAAAAATGATGCGGTTGCTTTTAGATCCTCTAAAAGACCCCACAATCATCAATTTCATGGATGACATTTTGGTGGCTTCCGAAACGTTTGAAGCACATATTCAGTCTTTGCAGAAACAGCTGCACAGATTGAAATAAACTGGACTGACAGCCAGACCCACCAAGTGTAAACTGGCTTGGCCCAATCTCGAGTTCTTGGGACACACCGTGTCCGAGGGTACTATCAGACCTGAATCCAAGCATGTCGAGAAACTCCGGAACGCGTCTAGACCACGTACCAAAAAAAAAGGTCCGTTCGTTTGTATCCTTGTGCGGATACTACCAGAAATTTATTCAAAATGTCAACTCCATAGCTGCTCCATTAACGGATGCACTTAGGAAGGACCATCCTGAAAAGGTATGCTGGACTCCTGAATGTGAGGATGCCTACAACACGCTTAAAGAGAAATTGACGTCTTCTCCCGTGTTGCAGTTACCCGATCTGTCTAAACCATTTGTGTTGAGGACGGACGCGAGTGGCATCGGAATTATGGCTGCATTGGAATTCAGGACCCGGAGATTTTGTTCCCTGTCGCCTACGCCAGTAGAAAACTTAATGTGGCAGAACGCGGTTACTTCTGTATAGAGCGTGAATGTCTAGCGTTGGTTTGGGCGGTCCAAAGATTTCAGCCGTATTTATGTGGTGTGAAATTCACTGTGCAGACAGACCATCAACCTTTGGTGTTCCTGGCTTCATCTGCCCACTTGAACCCAAGGTTGATGAGATGGTCGTTGCTGCTGCAACCCAATTCTTTCACCGTAGAATATATTCCCGGTGGTCAGAATGTGGGGGCAGACTTTTTGAGCCGCCATCCTTCGTCTGCGGATGTGCTGACTGAGGATGGGGAGCAGGTCGTGGGACCTGAACCTGTTGATGGTTAGGTGTGTGATGCTGTTGTTCGATTCGCGTGACCGCTCATCTCTTTGGGGGAGCCCTGTCACATTACAGAATCAACACACCTACCTCAATAGGCAGGCCCACAGTCTGAACACCCCCAGATTCGTCATTTTAACTATGATATCGGATAGTCCGTCCGTAGTTATATAGTTCGTTTGTTGTGGGGGAGTCCATATGTGAGAAATCTATATAAATCACTCTTAGATTGTTTCTTTTAGGCGTTTAGTGTCAATTTACATGTTAGGACACATTTTCTACGCCCATTTAAGATTATTTGTGTGACCGCTTTACAGTATACTTGAGCCATATTCTCACACCAACTGCCGTAGATAGGGACTATAATTTTATACGTCACTTCTTAGTAGTCCGTTCAAGTCAGCGAACGTGTTGCATTTTTGTAGCCACTTGACCGTTAAAAAAGACAAGCTTCTTTATTCTCTTTATCCATTTGTCATGGGCGAGTTTTCCTAAAAGGATTTATTTGAATATTTGTGCTCAGTGCCTGTATGTGTGTGTAAGAGAGGTCAGCAGATTGATAATGCGAATCTGTTTGTCTACGATCGCCTGCTATGAAAGACGACAGATAGCGATCCTGGTTGGAATGCACTTTCGGCTGAAATTTCTCTGTGAATTTTTTAAACCTCTTCGGATCAATCAATCCACCTATCTGGTGTGTATTTATGGTATTGTTAACTTTGTATGATCAGTTGTTATCTTTTATTCAGTCTCTGAACTTGTTGAGTCGAGGGACCGTTAGGAAGGACAGGAAGCTTCGGGTCAGGCATGACGTCATATCCGCTGTTGCTAGGAGCTACTGTAACCACAACAAGCTTAGGCTCTAGGAATGCTTTCGGAGCATATTTCCTTCTATCTTGGTTTTGTCTTCATCTCCTATACCTTATCTTTCCAACTAGTGAAAAGGGTATATTTAGAGGGATGAGGAATGATAGAGATCTGTCTGGCTTTCGCTATAGGACTGGATTCAGAAACTATTCGAGTTAATAGAAACGTGCGTATGACTCTAGTGCTCACTCTGGGAAACTGCACGGGTTCCAAGATATAGGAAGTCAACCTTCATGGTTTGGACTAGCCTCATTTACGTCTGAGCATGGGGAGAGCGTGAGGAGAGTGATTAACAGGGTACATTGGGTACGGTTTGCTCATGTGTGTTGCCTTGTTAATTTAAGGTTTTTGGAAGATCCAACAAGCGTCCGTGGCGTAGTCGTGCTCTTCTACCAACCAATACTGGAGAAGCAACCGACCTTCATTGATCAGCCATTGCCTGATTTGTCAGACTGTCTATGAAGCCTACATCCACCAGTCTCTGGGAGATTGATTGTCATTTAATCAATCCCAGGGGTAATATCAATTGTGCGGAGACATTCTGAGAAGCGAGACGTTGCAGAATTCCACCTTCCGGCACCCTGAGGAGCTGCAGGATCCGACCAGATAAGTCAGAGTAGCACTACATTAGCGGCTTGAGTCCATATGTGCCTTCATAATCTGTCTCAGACCTCCACGTCGTGATGACACTGGAAATGGATGTAGCTATATAGAAAGACTTTTTCTCTAGACTCTATTCTTCAAAGACTTGAACAATCATTCTAGTTCTTCATGCTACTTTTAATCTTTCTTGTTATAAAGTATTGAATACATTCAGGGTTTAGTTCATAAGACTCTATGTTCTTCGAAAGGTTTGGTGTTAGTGAATCAATTGTCGTAGTCAGAAAGGTATTCATGTCTTGTCATATTCACTGTTGTCTATATATTTGACTGTGTTACGTTGTTTACCAGTCTGGGGGCAAATTTAGTAATGAGGATGTCTGGCCGAGAGGTACCCAAGAGTTCATAGTAACCCTGTGGAGTCAGAGCTCGAGTCACCTCATCCCTGAGACAGGCTGAATGGAAAGTTTGAACCGAGGGTTAGGCCTCTAGACGAACGAGAGCCACCATTCAAAACACTCCTGTCTCAGAGCACCTGAGGGATTTGTGAAAATATTCCATAAGTAAAGGTGCGCGACAAAACTGCCATACGACAGTTACCTTACACACGCTTCTACATACACGGTCTTAATACTGACAACATGGAACGATTGGTTTTGTTGAAAGTGAATGCAGCTTTCCTGCATTAACTAAGCTGTCAGTGACAATTTACAAGTTTAGTTACTTGTTATAATACTTAGGATTCTTTTATTCCTAATTATTAGTTACCACAGACTGACTGAAGGATGCAAAACATAAAATGTGTTTTAATGTTTACTATTCTGTACGAATACTAACTAGACATGACAAAAATGTAAACTCTGGCCACATTCAAGTCGATAATATGAAAATCAAACGAACGGAAACATATAAGTACTGGGTGCAAACGTCAACTGCTCCAACATGCTGAGAGAAGAAATACAATCTAGAAATCTAGAAATAAAGTATACTATGCCCTTCAACGTCTGCTAAAGTCAAAGAGTCTGATCCACAACACCAAGATCAAAATATATAAAACGTTGATAAGACCAGTCGTTTTAAATGGCTCTGAAACTTGAAGCAGAAATAAAAGAGATGAAGCCTTATTACAGGTTTTCGAAAACAGTCTTACAGCAAATCTTTGCACCCATCAAAGATGATAACAGCGGGGAATGGAGAGTGAGAAGCAAAAACGTAACACATAATCTGTTTAAATCACCTTTGATCACAGGCATCATGAGAGCTAACAGACTAAAATGGTTGGGGCATATCGAAAGAATGTCTGATGACAGAGAAGTAAAAACTTTATACACATGAGAGAGGAATGGTCGTAGACAACGAGGCAGACACAAAAGAAGTTCGAGAGATAATGTCCAGCCAGACCTGCAAACAACTGGTGTCACAAATTGTAAAGAGAAGGCCAGCCAGAGAGATGAATGGAGACGAGTGATATCTGCAGAAGTAAACCTCAAGGGCTCAGAATGCTAAAGAAGAAGATGACTATCCTGTGCTACTTAATTTTTTAAAAGAAATATTTTATACACTATACACTATTCGTATTCGGCCGAATAGTTGGTCCCATTATTCGTATTGGGCCGAATAGTAAAAATCACTATTCGGTACAGCCCTAGTAATTAACACCACATAATGCAAGGTATTGGGGTCAAAATCCTTAATAGGGAAACATGAAACTCTAATTGAAACTGAAACCAGTGATAGTAGCCAATGAGGCCAACGGTTAGGGTGGGACTTTGCGGGTTTTCTACATTTCTGTTCCATAGCCGATAAGGAATTCAGTACTTGAAAGAGAGTACTATAATTGTTGTTCTGTTTTATACAGACTGTGGGATGGGAGGGGGGGGTGGAATACGCAGAGCCCATATGGACTACCGCACTTGAAAGAGAGAGCTAGAATGGTTGATTCCCATTAAGCCACTTGGTACTTACTGGATACAATAACTGGGGATGTAACAAATATTATTAGGTAATCCACATCATTACATTTAAGGGATCCAAACCTATAAAATTAAAACCTCAAGAGAAAGTAACAGGGAACAAATTTAGGGTAAAAATTTTTACTAAAAGGGAGGCGGAGAGTTGTAATGTAAATTCCAGGGAAAATCCCAGAGTTTACGATGGAGAGGACAACGTCAAAGGACCAGTGATACAGGAGAAAAAAAACAAGTTGGTCTCGGGTATCCCGTGGTGAACTAATAAGGGATTTAAGAAAAGCGTGTGACTGGAACGGAAGACGTGAACAGAGAGACGGTAGTAAGACAGTTGAAGTTTGGACCTGGTTGCGAGAGGTTGTATGTGAGAGAACACCTGAAGAGAATGGAGAACTTGTGACAATTTTCGAGAGAAGACATGAATGTTTCCTGATTGCCAGTTTCAACATGTACTAATACCAGTACAAGGCTTTAGTAGGAGATGGATGTGTGATTCGAGAGATACGGATGGATCAAAGCAGTGTGCGAGAGAATTGGCCAGGCCGTCAGAAATCAGCCAGGCATAACGACCACGAGGACGAAAGAATGCGCTGTCAGTGATATGTTTGATTCAGCGAATAAAGGTCTATGTTTGTTTGTTTTAGTATCCAGAAGCCATGAGTTGTTAAACCGCAGGCTCTGTATTATGGATATCGCAACCTTTCGGTCTTGATTCCGTTGTAAATACCTTAAATCTGGGAGAAATGTGGCTTTTCTGCCCACCCCTGGGAGTGAACCCGGACCACAAGGAGTTTTTCACCCGCGCACCGCGCAATCCGGTTTAGCCAACTACGCTAGGGAGACGGGCTATAAAGGTCTATAACTGAACGTTCGTTTCTGGTGTGTCATAGCAACTAAGTGTTCGCCAATGCAGCAATGTGGCGTGTAGAAACATACCCCTAGCAGAGCACATTGCAGGCACAACCTAACAATTACACCAACCTACACATGAAGATATATACAAACCTGTTTTCCGATACAAATTTAAACTTTCACATAAAAATACCTACATACATGCCAAGCTACACATAAATTATTACACATATAAATACATGGGAACAATCACCAATACATATGCCCACATACACATACAATCAAAAACGTTAACACACGCAAATGAATCTTTCATAGATACATTGACTAATGTATACGAATATGATGTGTTATATGCTACACTTATACCAACACATACACACCCACACATACACACGGGGACACACCCACAGATACATACACTCACACACATCCTTGTGTGGGGTTTCGGGCCCTATTATAGGGAAAACAAGAATAGACCCACTGCCTACCCAAAAGCATGTCATAAGAGTCGACTGATTGGGAGCTTTTTTTTAAGTCGGAGTGCATCTGCCTTAGAGGCAAGAACCAGCAGTCTGCATACAAATAAGTCACATCTGTAAAACGGACGAACACGCAACACTCAGGTTCTGGAACAGGACTGCAGTCCAGAAGTGAACGAACAACCAGAACTTTTCTAGTTTATAGCTCGTGAACGCGAAGAAAAAGAAGAGAGACACACACACGCAAGCACGCACGCACGCACACACACACACACACACACACTTTAAGACTCCGAGATTAAAGACACCTACCCGACATTATTCAGCGCATCCCCGTCTGATACCCCGCAAGCCTGGGTATCAACAGCCCGTCCAACGAGATTACCCACTCAGCTCCATGCAATGTTATAATGGTGATCTCCTCTGATGGTTAATATGCTGTGTCTTGCGTCTGAGCAAATTGGCCGCTTGTCTTTCAGAATTTGCCAATAAAGATCTCTAACTGGAGATCTGCCCGAGGCCCAGTCCTGCTAGGCAGTCTGTGTTTTCAAGTTAATTTAATTTGCTGTCCATTTTCCAACTGATTTTGCAATTCTGTCCAATATGCGGTTCGCTTCTTCATCTCATTCTGCGCTAACATGTCGAATCTTATTCTCTTTATTGAAAAGTGGTGTTTGGTTTTGTTACGCCCCTTGCAACTTCATGGATGTGTCTGTGTGTGTGTGTGTGGGGGGGGGGGGGGGGGGGGGAGGTGTTGTTATTATTAGAGGGCTTCCCAAAAAAATCTTGAAAGTGTGTTAGAAATTATGATAAGCGCGCCATTGTCTTGTAAGATGCCAGTATTATTAGGGATGTCAAGAGCGTTAAGCTCTGCATTTCTATAGGTTTAACCCCTAAGAGAACACTGTTCTTCTCTGGCACATATCAAACGTGCAGCGGCTCTGTTTAAACTGACATTGACGCCATCGTGTTGGTCTGCGCTCTGATGTCACGCACTTAACATTCTTGACATCCTTAACGACAATACTGGCATGGACTCTGTAATTTGTTATTTTCATTTGAAAATAGGTAATTGCGCGTCTTTTTCTGAACACTGCAGAATCAACCCCAAGCTTTTAAATCTATTTTATTTAAGGCAAACTTACAAAAATTAGTTTAATAGACGGCCCTCTATACCACTGTTGAAACAAGTACAAGCCGGTCTGCTGTCAAATCGTCTGCAGCTTGGATCAATGCCGGCACTTCGGCAATAATACGGGTTCGCATAGCGACTAATCCACGGACACAGACTTCCATGAATTTAACTGAAAGCCACCTCGTATATGTAGGCGCTGCCTAAAAAACAAGTGGTTAGTACTGAGCTCTTAATGGTTATCGGGCGCTGCTTTCACAATGGAGGTTGTGATGTTGCTTCAAGTTATGTTTATCGCTCTGGTGGTCAACTATTTCAAACAGTTCGTTCGTCTCCTCTACTGATTGATCTCTTGCCGTGTATCATATTATTTTCCTTAGTTTCAACATCCATACATCTACCAGCCTGTACTTTCAACATTCACAATCGCTTTTTGCATCTCTTCTTGGCATATTCATCATTCGTCTGTTTTCTAAACCTTTGCTGCGCACGTGAAAAAGACTTCTTGGCAGTTGGAAATCAAAAAGAGTAGCCTCACGGCGCTGTCCGGGCAAAATTTGGAGTTTAAAATCTATCCAAAGCATTTCAGGATCCTCGCCGGTGCTACGGCTCAGACTTGAGTAAGAAGAAATACGGAGCACTTTTAATTTACACCCGTGTGCCATGATGTTGATCTGTTGTTCAAAACCTAAAAACCAGTTTATTTTGAACGTTTTAAACGAGCGCACTAAGAAAATAGACTTTAAAGAACAACAAAGCACCAGGCAAAGACGAACTGCCAGCAGAACTTCTTAAAGTAGATCCCAACACAACTGCTAACATTCTAGAACCATTGTTCAAGGATATTTCGGAAAATGAAGTGTTGCCTAATGACTGGACTGAAGGAACAATAGTCCAAATCCCCCAAAAAGGAGATTTAACAGACTGCAATAATTAGAGGGGGATTACTCTACTCTCAGTACCAAGCAAAATATTTTGTAAAATCATCATAATGCGGCTTAAAAAGGGAGTAAATAATTGCCTATGAGTGGAACAAGCAGGATTCGGAAAGGGCAGAGGAACAACTGAGCAGATCTTCACCCTACGTAACATTTCAGAACAATGCAATGAATGGCAGAGAAGTATATATATATATTAATTTTGTGGACTTAGAGAAAGCTTTTGAAAGCGCCCATAGAGACAGTCTCTGGAAAATTTTACGACATTATGGATTTCCCAAAAAAAGATAGTCAACATAATTGCTCTCTTCTATAAAGACTTTTCATGCAGTATAAAAAATTAGAATATATCTTTCCCAGTAAAGACAGGTGTATGACAGGGATGTGTCATGTCATCTCTCTTCTTCAACCTTGTGATTGATTGGATACTAAAAAACACAGTAGATAAGACATTGAAAGACATATGGTGGACTCCATTCACCATGCTTGAGGACCTTGATTTTGCAGATGATATAGCACTTCCTATCACATAAACATGAACATATACAAGAGAAAGGTAACAGACTACACAGCGCAGCAGAAATGGTGGGACTGAGAATAAATACAAAGAAAACTAAGATCATGACAAAGAGTCCAAACCAACAACCAGTGACCATAAGTAACCAATCACTTGAAAATGTAGAACATTTCACATATCTTGGCAGTGTGGTGTCTCTACTGGGAGGGACAGAGGAAGACATGCAGTCACTCCTGAACAAAGCTAGAGCTGCTTTTGGAAGGATGAGGCAAATCTGGAAAATCCAACAGTTATTGCAGAGGAACAAAACTCCGACTCTACAAGAGCATCATTTTGCCAGTTCTTCTTTATGGAGCAGAATGCTGGAGAATGACCAAAAAGGATGTACACAAGCTGTCCACCTTCCACCACACATGTCTACGTAGAATTATCAACATTTTCTGGCCAGATACAATCTCAAACACAAAACTACTTCAGGTCACAAACTAAGAAACTCTAGACAGTATAATAAGCAAAAGAAGATGGAAATGGCTTGGCCACGTTATGAGAATGAATCCTGATATACCTGCCAAAACCGATCTCATATGGATACAAGAGGGAAAGAGAAAAAGGGGCGCCCAAAAACAACATGGAGACGAACGATGGAAAGTGACCTGAGTGTGGCATCTTTGACATGGAAAACTACACTAAAGATTGCACAGGACAGGAAAGCATGGAAAGTCCTCATGTGCCACTAGGCATAAAGGGGAACTGATGATGATGACCAAGAAAATAGAAGTATTTCGTGGAGTGTTACAAGAAGGGAAACACTCTTGAGTTCATAGAGAAAACAGGACAGTTGGAAAAGAGTGTGGGAGAACTGAGATTCAGGTAAACGATAAGAAGAAAGACAATTGACAGCTTTAAATTGAGGTAGCAGAGCTTAGACGTTTGTCCTAAATGTAACACTTTCGCTAAGACTAGGCGCCATTCAAACATGTGAAATAGAAGGCGCTTTTTCCGCCTTTAATTATTTTAGTTAGTTATGTTTTTGCTTCTGCTGCAGGGGCTTCTTCTTATTATTTTTCTTCTTATTTTTTTATTGTTCTTCTTCCTTCTCCCCCTCTTACTCCCCCTCCTCTTACTCCTCTTTCTCTTACTCATCCTCCTCCTTTTCTTCTTCTTCTTCTTCTTCTTCTTCTTCTTCTTCTTCTTCTTCTTCTTCTTCTTCTTCTTCTTCTTCTTCTTCTTCTTCTTCTTCTTCTTCTTCTTCTTCTTCTTCTTCTTCTTCTTCTTCTTCTTTCTCGTAATCCTTTCTCTTTCTCCTCGTCCTAATCTTTGTCTTCATCTTCTCTTTCTTCTTCTTCCTCCTCTTCTTTCTCTTCCGCTTTCATCCTTTTTATTGTTGTTTTTACTTTTTTCTTTCTTCCTTCTTCATTCTTTCTTCTTCCTTTCTTTATTCTTTCATTTTTCTTAAATTCTTCTTCTTTTTCTTCTCATCTTCCTGCTGCCTGCTGCTTTGCTGCTTTCATTTGCTCAGAAGCGCATAGGCCCTGAACCAACTCATGCCAAGTCCTTCTATCCTTCGCTATTGCACGTCGCTCATCGCATGGCCTCTCCATGTATTTGACTTCACCCTCTAGCTCTCTTCTCGATGTGTAATTTTTTGAGGTCTTTCTTTATTTCTATGCCCCTGTGGATTCCAGTTCAAAGGCATTCTAGTTATATTGTTATTAGGTTGTCTCAGCGTGTGTCTTTTCCAACGCTAGCGTCTTTTCTTCACCTCTAGGTCCACTGGAACTTGTTTAGTTCTATCCCAAAGCTGAGCATTAGTGATTCTGTCATACCGTTTATTTCCTTCTATCCTGTACAGGCAACAGGTGGTGAATGTTTGTAATTTATTATAATTGTTTTAATTTGTTTAAATTTTCAGCTCATATTGGAGCACTGATTTTACATTAGAAGTTTTAATTTCTTTTGACTTACACAATTTCCATAGTGCTATGAGGGTTCTTCTTACCTTTTGCATTTGTACTTTAACCTTTGTATCAATTTCACTATACTGCCCATTTACTATTTGCCTAGTTCCGTCTCACTATCTCATTATCTTGTCTTTCCATGACTGATTTCTAACCTGATTTGTTTTGATCTCGCATCAGGTTTGTTACAGATTATAATTCCACACGTATATCGTTGTGTGTGTGTGTGTACAATTCCTCTTAGCGTCTCTGTCTTACACGTTGCGAAGGCGCTTCTAAACTGCTGGGTGTCAGATTCGATTCCAGTATCTGGCTTTTCGGCAACAGACAGCTTTTTTTTTAAAGTTTCGACTGTGGTATCAAGAGCCGCATTCTGCAAACTGCTGTTATTTCACAAGAAGGATACAAGTAGAGTACATGGTGACGGTAGGAAAGGTTGCGGGCAAACGAAGCTGAGGGAGATTCAGAGAGATGATACTGGAGATCGCGATATCTTGACATGGAACATTATCTGTGTAAGAACTGACTGAAATTACACGAGACTGAAGATTGTGGATATGACTTGCTAGCTCACACTGAGTAGACTTTAGGTCTATAAGAGGATCAAGAGCCAATCGTGCAGGAGCAAATCGCAAACTGTTGATGGTAAGTCACGTGACTACGGTGAGCTTCCGGTGGCCAAAAAACACACGATGTGTCAAAAGAAACAATTCTTCTTTCAGTTGGATTTATTCAGTTTTGTGCTTCATTTTATGTTGATGTAACTGTGTAATAACGCACCTGACTAGATACAGCGAAATATGCCTGGCAATAAATTGTGCAATGTAATCGTTAGTGTCCGCATTATTTAGAATGTAAAACTGCATTTTGCAGTAATAAACAACTAACAAATGTCGATGAGTCCTTTAAAGTATACTCAGCTAACTGGTTTCACTTGTATTTGTACAATTATTAAATGTATCTGCAGGGGAGACAAAGGGATACTGGGGATAATATAAATTCAATAGCCAGCACAAAGTCTAGAAACGACTCAGTAATGAACAAGTGGGAATAGTCACAAAAGAGCATTTCTAGACAAGCGACAGCTCGTATCGACCTAAGCGTCCATAGGGTTCCATAACGTCGTTTCTAATGACACTTCAGTGTCCTTGTTTTCTGAAGTGCTGTTTGTGGTAGTTTTCTGTAGAAGTCACTTAGGTTGTTTGTGATATTACTTCTGAGAGATATTTATGTAGCAGTTGTGTGGTTCATGGGGTGCAGCTGTTTCATGAAATATGATGTAATTTGTTATCGAATATGTTTCTTCATCTTCTTCTTATTCTTCTTCTTCTTCTTCTTCTTCTTCTTCTTCTTCTTCTTCTTCTTCTTCTTCTTCTTCTTCTTCTTCTTCTTCTTCTTCTTCTTCTTCTTCTTCTTCTTCTTCTTCTTCTTCTTCTTCTTTTTCTTCTTCTTCTTCTCCTTCTTCTTCTTCTTCTTCTTCTTCTTCTTCTTCTTCTTCTTCTTCTTCTTCTTCTTCTTCTTCTTCTTCTTCTTCTTCTTCTTCTTCTTCTTCTTCTTCTTCTTCTTCTTCTTCTTCTTCTTCTTCTTCTTCTTCTTCTTCTTCTTTTTCTTCTTCTTCTCTAATTAATTTTAAATTATGCTCCTACTTGATTTTTTTTTAGTCAAGTCTGTCATTAACCCACCCCTCCCTTCTCCTCCACCCCACATAATCCACATCTTATGTTTCTGCTACATTTACCTATTCGTCTACACACGATTCATTCCAAATTACTTTAGAAGTAAATTTATGGTCTTCGTGATATTACATCTGTCAGATATTTATATAGTGTTTGAGTGTTACTTCAAAACATACCTTAGGTTGTGAAGGGGAATGCTTTAAGGTATGAAGTGATATGTCTTGGGTTGTGAAGGGGAATGCTTTAAGGTATGAAGTGATATGTCTTGGGTTGTGAAGGGGAATGCTTTAAGGTATGAAGTGATGTCTATGGTTGTGAAGGGGAATGCTTTAAGGTATGAAGTGATGTGTCTTGGGTTGTGAAGGGGAATGCTTTAAGGTATGAAGTGATATGTCTTGGGTTGTGAAGGGGAATGCTTTAAGGTATGAAGTGATATGTCTTGGGTTGTGAAGGGGAATGCTTTAAGGTATGAAGTGATGTGTCTTGGGTTGTGAAGGGGAATGCTTTAAGGTATGAAGCAATGTGTCTTGGGTTGTGAAGGGGAATGCTTTAAGGTATGAAGTGATATGTCTTGGGTTGTGAAGGGGAATGCTTTAAGGTATGAAGCAATGTGTCTTGGGTTGTGAAGGGGAATGCTTTAAGGTATGAAGTGATATGTCTTGGGTTGTGAAGGGGAATGCTTTAAGGTATGAAGTGATATGTCTTGGGTTGTGAAGGGGAATGCTTTAAGGTATGAAGTGATATGTCTTGGGTTGTGAAGGGGAATGCTTTAAGGTATGAAGTGATTATGTCTTGGAGTGTGAAGGGAATGCTTTAGGTATGAAGTGATATGTCTTGGGTTGTGAAGGGGAATGCTTTAAGGTATGAAGTGATGTGTCTTGGGTTGTGAAGGGGAATGCTTTAAGGTATGAAGTGATATGTCTTTATGTTGTGAAGTGGAATGCTCTGAGGTATGAAGTAGGGCTGTACCGAATAGTGATTTTCACTATTCAGCCGAATACGAATAACATGACCAACAATTTGGGCGAATACGAATACGAATAGTGTAAAGTGTCTGAAATATATCTAAACACACACAGACACACACACACACACACACACACACACACACACACAAGCATCCATAATGTCAAATGTGAGCTGAAGTTTTACTTCAGATAAAGTAGCACAGAATAGTCATTTTATTTTGAGCAGGTTTACTGCTGCAGATATTACTCGTCTGCACTCATCTCTCTGGCTGGCCTTCTCTTCACAATTTGTGACACCAGTTGTTTGCAGATCTTTCTGGATATCTCTTGATCTTATTTTTTTGTCTACGCCCATTCTTCTCTTTGGTGTGTACAGTTTTACTTCTCTGTCTTCTGACATTCTTTCAATGTGCCCCAACCATTTAAGTCTGTTAGTTCTCATGATGCCAGTGACCAATGGTGATTTAAACAGAATGTGTTACGTTTTGTTTCTCACTTCAATTCCCTCTTTTAGCATTTTTGAGGGTTTAAAGGTTTTTCTAAGCTTTTTTTTGAAAACCTGAAAAAGGGCTTTTTTTTACATTTCTTTTCAAGTTTCAGACCTAAAAAACGATGTCAATAACGTTTTTATATTTGATCTTAGTGTTCGAGACGCACTTTGACTTGAGATTTTAAGGGCATAGTAACTTTTTCTAGATATTTTCAGTTTATTCTTCTCTCAGCAGTCGGAGCATTTGAAGTTGCCCCCAAAGTATTATTTTTCCCTTTCGTTTTGATTTTCATATTATCGACGGGGATTAGCCAGATTTATTTTTTTTCCATGTATAGTTGATTGTACAGAATAGAAAAACATTTAAAAACATTTTTTTTTTTTGCCCTTAAAATCATTTGTGGTTACTAATAACTGGGAATGAAAAAAATCCAAAGTTTTTAAAACAAGAAACAAATTTGTAAATGCACTGTAAGCTTAGTAATGCGGAAAGCTGCAAGCTTCCAAAAAAAACAATCGTTCCATTTTGTCAGTTTTAAGGGCTTGTATGCAAAAACCGTAGTAAATACCCCTATTGGGGCCCAAAACGCAACTATTTGGCGATAGATGGGGGAATTTGGGTTGTAATGGGCCGGAAGGATAGGTTTTGGGTTGTGAAGTGAATGCTTTTTTAAGAAAAATTTGGGGTTGTAGGGGTGTAAGGGGATGCTTTAATATAAATGTATTCTTGGGGTAATTTGGGAATGCTTTGAGTATAAGTGTAGTTTTTGTTTGAAGGGGAATGTTTTGAGATAAAAGGGGGATTTCTGCTTTAAGAAGTGGAATGCTTTGAGATATGAAGTGGTATGTTCTGCTTTAAGAAGTGGAATGTTTTGGTAGAAGTGGTATGTCGTTTAAAAATGGAATTTGGGGTAAAGTGGTAGTTTGTTTTGAAGGGAAAATTTTTGAGTAAAAGGGGGATGTCTGCTTTGAAGTGGAAATGCTTGGTATGAAGTGGATTTTCTGTTGAAGTGGAATTTTGAGTTGAAGGGGTATTTTGTTTAAAAAGGGAATTTTGAGTTGAAGTTATTTTCTGAAGAAGGGGAAATTTTTGAGTATGAATTTGGGTTTCTTAAGGGGGGAAAAACGGTGGAATTATTTTGTTTAAAGGGGGGAATGTTTTGGGGGTTGAAGTGGTTTTTTGCTTAAGAATGTTTTTGAGATATGAATGGATTTTCTCTTTAAGAAGTGGAAACTTTAGATATAAAAGGTATGTTCTACAAGAAGTTTTTTTTTTTAAAGAAGTTATTTGTTTGAAAAAAAATATCCTTTTTTCGTTTCCCTAGCCATTTTCGTCAACAAAAACTTTTATTTTTTAAAATTTTTCTTTAGCAAAACACTTTCCTTTTCAGAATATACTCCTTTTGTTAGTGCTTTTCTTTTAGCATCACTTAGCCAAAAAATACCATTTTTTCCCGGGGTTTTGTAAAAGCACACTTATTTTAAACAAACTATTTGTTAGTGGGGTTTTTCTTTATGCATCACTTCCTACGACAAATACTCCATTTTTTTGAGGCTTTTCTCTGATCACTTCTCAGAAAATACTCTTTTTTTTGATTTCGTTTTTGTCATGATATTTGTACAGACAAACTCCCTTTTGTTTTAGTGCGTTTTTTTCACATCATACTACGACAAATACTCATTTTTTTGAATGGTTTTTGTCGCCTCATTTTCAACGAAAAATACCCCTTTTTTTGGTGCGTTTTGTCATGATCACTTCGTACAGACAAATACTTATTTTTTGAGTGCGTTTTTTCATCATACTTGTCAGACAAAACTCAATTTGTTGGCTTTTTTTTCAGCATCATTACGAAAGACAAATACCCATTTTGTTAGTGCGTTTTTTCTCATATTTTCGTCAGACAATACTCCTTTTTTGGGGCTTTCTCAGCATCACTTCGTAAGAAAATACCCTTTTTTGGCGTTTTTTCATGCCCTTTCGTAAGAAAAACCATTTTGTTGAGTGCGTTTTTTCATGCACCTTACGTAAACAAATACTCCATTTTTTTTGGTCGTTTCTTTAGCATCACTTTGTACAGACAAATACTCCATTTTGTTGAGTGGTTTCGTAGCCTCACTTACGAAGACAAAAATTATTTTTTTGAGGCGTTTTTAGCACATTACGTAAGAAAATACTCCCTTTTGTGAGGGTTTCTTCATGCATCACTTTCGTACAGACAAAAACTCCATTTTGTTTAGGGCGTTTTCGTCATGCATCACTTTCTACAAAAAAACTTATTTTTTTGATTTCGTTTTTTGCATGCTCCCACGTACAACAAAACTAGAATCAAAAACTTTTCAAAGAAAATAGCTAAAAGTGAAAATCTCGCTTCGCACTATTCTTTGTTTTAAAAATTTACTGACTTACTTACAGTATAAGGAAATACAGTAGGACAGAATCAAGATGTGTGATTTAAAGTGGTGTGTGGATCTAGTGTTAAAACACTGTGACGAAGGCAAAATTTAGGTAAAGATCAAAAGGGTGGCACGGGAAATACTTAGTGGGTTTTTTTATTGTGTGGTAATCGTTTTCCCTATTCCGTAGTCCATGCCCCCTACGTGTTTGGGGAAACATGATAATGTTGTAGATCCTGTCATTTTCCCCCGCATCTATGGGAGAACGACACGTCAGTTTGGGCATTTATATTTTTAAAAAGTATTTTGGGTAAGGGGTGGAAACGGAAGCATTAAAAGTTTTACAAGTCATTTCAGGTTTGGGTTTTTTTCAAAAAGAAATCCCGAAAAAACCTAAAATTTCTTTGTAAAACGTTTCTAATTTTTTTTTTATTTTTTAAATTTTCTTGAATGTGCAAAAAACTAAACCCTTAATGTTGAAATAATAAACGAATACGCATTTGGGGCACTACATAAGCGCGTCCCCATCCAACGGGATGCAAGATTTAATTCAGGCACCGTAACTGATTCAATCTCCCTCTCGGCTTTCCTTGAAGTTGGTTCCAGATTCTGGTAAAACATTGTTTTATACATCACTCATCCCAAGTAGTGAAAAAAAGCCCAAAATTGTCTGTCGTTTTCCAACACACCCGATGACCTAGCAAAAAAACCAAAGAATTAAAAAACGTTTCTACCGGGACCAAAGGTGTTGCCCTCTGCACAGGCATGTTTGGGCCCGGTGGTTCAGGCTGGCGCCCGTCCCCCTCGAGGGGAGGTTCCAGTCAGGCCCTGGGGGGGGGGATTTTTTACGTAGACTTTAGAATTCCCCCGTCTCGGGGAGTGAGATCGGACTCTCGGTGTATTTTTGGCAGTAAAAAATCCCCTTCATTGAAAACGAAAAGAGTACTTAACAGCGCTCCCGGCAAAATTTTGAGTTTAAAAAATCTACCCAAAATATTTCAGGATCCCGCCCGGGGCTACAAGTTCGGCACTGCGTGAGATCTTTGGACCAGATTAGAGTTAGAAGTAGAACGGAACTTATGGGTTTCCCCCGGGGCCTGATGTTGATCCGTCGTTAAAAATTTAAACCTTTTTCGATATGTCTGTATCCACCCCCTCACATGCATAAAAACTGTAATTTTAAAATTTTTTTACAGGGTTTTTTTCCCCTTGTTTTTCGCTTTGGGCTCCCCCACACCAATCTCTTTTTTGTGGGATTCAAAATACTCTGGGGTCGGTGTTTTTTGGCATGTTTTTCAAGCAGACGGAAATTTTTCCAGGCCCACATTAATGAGGGGGGGGCAAAAGTGAAAGAAATTTTTACAGGGTTATTTTCAAGTAACACAAGCGACACGAATAAAAAAGGAAAAATAACTTTCGCCCATTTTGGGGGAATCTGCTTCTCACGTTTTTGGGTTTCCCCGCAAGTTTTAGACGATGGACACTGGGGATGTACACGGGGCATAACGAACAGGCCGTGGAGAACAACGGGTCCACCACACTTGTCTTTTTTCCCCTCTCTCCCTAAAACCCGCTATCAGGCTTTTTCCAATTTGTCAGTCAACCCCAACCAAA
>CAJHNH020005007.1:0-10000 GCA_905116865.2 Candidula unifasciata
TAAAGTTATGAAGTAGCGACGAAAATAATTGTATGGCTGTCGCCACAACATGAGTAACCACAACAAGTGGAACTGTATTAAAAGTCGCCACAACAAGTGGAACTGTATTAAAGGTCGCCTCAACATGAGTAATTGTAAAAAAAGTCGCCACAACAAGTGGAACTGTATCAAAAGTCACAACAACAAGTGGAACTGTATTAAAAGTAGCCACAACAAGTGGAACTGTATTAAAGGTCGCCACAACAAGTGGAACTGTATTAAAAGTCGCCACAACAAGTGGAACTGTATTAAAGGTCGCCACAACAAGTGGAACTGTATTAAAGGTCGCCACAACATGGGTAATTGTATTAAAAGTCGCCACAACAAGTGGAACTGTATTAAAAGTCACCACAACAAGTGAAACTGTATTAAAAGTCACCACAACAAGTGGAACTGTATTAAAGGTAGCCACAACAAGTGGAACTGTAGTAAAAGTCACCACAAGAAGTGGAACTGTACTAAAGGTCACCACAACAAGTGGAACTATACTAAAAGTCACCACAACAAGTGGAACTGTATTAAAAGTCACCACAACAAGTGGAACTGTATTAAAGGTAGCCACAACAAGTGGAACTGTAGTAAAAGTCACCACAAGAAGTGGAACTGTACTAAAGGTCACGACAACAAGTGGAACTGTATTAAAAGTCACCACAACAAGTGGAACTGTATTAAAAGTCACCACAACAAGTGGAACTGTATTAAAAGTCACCACAACAAGTGGAACTGTATTAAAAGTCACCACAACAAGTGGAACTGTATTAAAAGTCACCACAACAAGTGGAACTGTATTAAAAGTCACCACAACAAGTGGAACTGTATTATAAGTCACCACAACAAGTGGAACTGTATTAAAGGTCACCACAACAAGTGGAACTGTATTAAAAGTCGCCACAACAAGTGGAACTGTATTAAAAGTCGCCACAACAAGTGGAACTTTTTTAAAGGGTCGCGGCATTTGAGAACCACTGCACAAGTAAGAAACCGGTGCTTTACTTTACTCTTACCCGTTTAAAATTTCCTTTTCCCGTGCAGTGGGTAAAACAGTTTATTAGGGTTTTACTTTGAAGTCGCAGTGCGTCTGGCTAAGAGGCAAGGAATCAACAGTCTGCATTCAGATGTCATTTCTGTAAAACGGATGAGTACGCAACACTCGGGTTCTGGAGCAGCTCTTAAGTCCAGAGGTGAATGAACAACCAGAACTTTCTGCCCGAGTTTACAGCCGGTGAACACGAAGAAGAAGAAAAAGAAAATTTCTTTGTTTTGTTTTTCAAAGAATGAGATATGTGTATCGATCAAAGACAGAACAGCTGCCCGGAATAAAGGCAGCCGGGCCTTTATGCCGTAAAAACAAGCAGTCGTCATCTAATTGTAAGTTTCTCTCCTGTGTCCGTTTTGTTTTTACATCACGCCGACATCAGATTATCTTAAGCAGCTTCGTTAGGCGAATATTAGGCCAGCTTCCTCAACAGCAAATGTGTGGTTAAAGGGCCAATATACCATCGGACCGGAGGCGTCAGAGACTGGGGCAACTTGAGTCCCAACACCCCCCCCCCCCACCTCCCCCCTCCAAATCCCCCCCAATCCCCACACCCCACCCAAAATCACAGAAAAATGTCGAAGTGTGGGAAAAGGGTTGGTGTGAAGCGCTGAGCCACAATTAACTCCCACAAATTTTGCAAAAAGGTTACATAGCCTCCTGTTGTTTTTGTTGTTGGTCTACCACACATGATGAGGTCCACCACACATGATGAGGTCCACCACACATGATGAGGTCCACTCTTTCTTTCATTTGTCATGAAACTATTGTTGATTGTCTGTGAGTTTGGCAGTTATTTATAAACCCAGTACAGGCACAGAAGGATCTAGGACAGGGCTATTCTACTGGCGGCTCACGGGCCAAATATGGCGCGCCAAGCCCTAGCAATTGGCCCGCGGATCATCGCTACTTGTATTGCATTTATGGTCTTTCTATGCTGGAGCTGGGGCTTCTGGCCCGTGACGATCCCCACTTTTGAACAATTTGGCGCCTGGGTCAACTTAGTTGAATAGCCCTGATCTAGGATAAAGATTGCAGACAACGGTGTCTGTAGGTAAATCGCCTGTTATATACGGGCTTTCTAGCCTGAGTGTGCTTCATCGGCGACGGAGTCGCCCATTGGCTGGCAGGTAGACGACTTCGTCGCTGGTCCATACAGTATTTGAGTATGTCTGCTGTGATCGCATCAGCACTGCCAAGAGTTTTTTTTTCAGGGCTCTTGGCGGCGTGCAGTGCTAAGCCATGTTATATGGCGTAAATAACCTGGTCACAATTATAACCTAAAGCTTCCCCTTCGGGAATGCTGGTTAAATGTGATTTTGTTGTTGTTGCTTTTTGGAGCACATTATCGGACTGTGCTGTTTAACTGCCCTTTTTTTTTTCCTTGAAACCATTCTTCGGATAGAGGGCTTTCTATCCATGTATAGACGTTCTGGAATGAACCATATGTTAATTTCCTTTTTTTTTTTTCAGTTGCATTATTATATTGATATCATCATCATTAAATGTTACGCACCTAAACAGTGCGTAAATCCATTGAACCCCCCCCCCCCCCCCCCCCCCCACCAACCTGCTCCCACTACCCCCGCCAACCCCCCCCCCCCCCCCCCCTTTCCCTACCCCCATCTCCGCCTTCTAGAAATTATAAAGGTGTGCCTAACATTGTCAAAATGCACGAGTCCTGTAGCTCGTTTCCCTCAGTGGCCGGGTGCGGGCGTGTGGCTGTGACGGGGAGAGGAGGGGGTAGAACTTTCATGTGGCTTCCGAACAGTGTTACTCTTTTTCTTCTTTGAGTTCGGTTGCGTATGCTCAGATCAGACCATCAGATGGGTTGTCTCTAGGAACTCGCATGTCAGTAGCAGGTCCTTCACGGTGTACCATACCTTGCTCTGCACACTTTGCTCTTGAGGCCAGTTTTTTTCTGAAGTTGAAGGTATAGTGGGCAGGTCTGCAGAATGTGCTTAAGGGTTTTTTCGTCCTGCCTGACAGACACACTGTGGCGACTGTAGTTTTTATTTTATGCATGTTGTAGTTGAGCCTTCAGTGTCCTGTTTGTAGACGGAAAATTGTTGTTTGTAGCTTTGTCTTGAGTCTGCTGATGGGGTCTTGTGGATGTTTACTGTTGGTTTGGTCTTTCCACAATTCTTTGTATTTTCCCTTCAAAAGTGTTTTGATTTCTGGTAATGAAAGTGAGTGGGCATGTTGTTTTCCTTTGTTCTATTTTTGTGCAAGTCTGTCTGCTAACTCATTCCCTGGTATGCCGCAGTGATACGAGAGTCGCACTTAGGACAAAACTGGACCTTACCAGGTAATATTCCTAATGACAACCGTGGCAACTCTGGAGCAAACCTTCATTGTAGAGGCGGCACATAGTGTATTCTTTTCCTAACCCTTTGTATAATGATTCCTTTGTTTATGCGCCGCTACACCACACTTTTACAAGGAAAGTATAAAGACTTCAAGACGTGTGTGCTGTACACGTTATGTAGAGCAATCAATAAACTACGTGTATTGATTGGCCCTCCTGGAGCATGTGACACATCCCCCATAAGACAGCATCATCAGCATTGAAGTATTCAACCTGGAGACCGTCACCCCCGCCCCTCGCCTCCATCACCACAACCCCCGCCCGACCCCCACCGACCCCACCGACCCCACCCCGCTCCTCGCCCCCACCACCACAACCCCCGCCCGACCCTCACCGACCCCACCCCGCTCCTCGCCCCCACCATCACAACCCCCGCCCGACCCCCACCGACCCCACCCCGCTCCTCGCCCCCACCATCACAACCCCCGTCCGACCCCCAACGACCCCACCCCGCTCCTCGCCCCCATCACCACAAACCCCGCTCCTCGCCCCCACCACCACAACCCCGCTCCTCGCCCCCACCACCACAACCCCCGCCCGACCCTCACCGACCCCACCCCGCTCCTCGCCCCCACCATCACAACCCCCGCCCGACCCCAACCGACCCCACCCCGCTCCTCGCCCCCACCATCACAACCCCCGCCCGACCCCCACCGACCCCACCCCGCTCCTCGCCCCCACCATTACAACCCCCGTCAGACCCCCAACGACCCCACCCCGCTCCTCGCCCCCATCACCCCAACCCCCGCTCCTTGCCCCCACCACCACAACCCACGCCAGACCCCCACCGACCCCACCCCGCTCCTCGCCCCCATCACCACAACCCCCGCTCCTCGCCCCCACCACCACAACCCCCGCCAGACTACCAGACCAGACTACCAGACCCCGCTCCTAGCCCCCACCATCACAACCCCTGCCAGACCCCCACCAACCCCACCTTTAGTGGGGAGGGGGGTAGGGGCGAGAAAGTTTCATGGGGCGTAAAGCAATTATTTAATTGAGACAATTTTCCTGAACAAATTCCTTTCTAACCCACAAATGCAATTATCTTTTAATGTATTTTAATTGCATTTTTATTTTAATAGAGCACTCTAGAGGATTGTGAGTCGCCGTGGCGTAGCGGCTAGACGCTCGCGTGCGGATCGGAAGGTGTGGGTTCGGTCCTTGCGATGCCGAATTTTGTGTGTGCCAAAAATGACCCAGGTACCGGGTGCAGTCCCGGGAAGAAAATGCGGCCAGCATTACCCATCTTGTGCCGATTAGTCTATAGAAATATAAGTCCAGCCCTATATGCCCTATACGTCTAAAGGCGTGGAAAGGGGACCTTTACTTTTACTCTACCAGGGTGTATTTTATCATATAATTTCTGTGATTTTGCAAACACATTCTTTATTACTTCTTTTACTAAAAAACATTAATAAGGCGTTTAAATGTTAAACTCTACTGCGATTCTTCTTCTTCTTCTGCCTTTCTAGCTCACAACAGAGCATAGGCCTCAACCAACTTACGTTCTATCTTTTACTATCGCATGCAGCATTTCCATTGTCCTCCCCATCTTTCTAACTTCATTTTCCACCTGCCTGCTCCATGTGTTTTTAACCTTTCTTTATTCCTATCCCCCTGTGGGTTCCAGTGCAAAGACTTCTAGTTATATTGTTATCCGGTGTTCTCAGTGTGTGTCCTATCCAACGCCATCGTCTTTGCTCGCCTCTTGGTCAACTGGAGCTAGCTTAGTTCTCTCCAATAGCTCTTCATTAGTGATGCTATCATACAATTTAATTTCCTCTATTCTGCGCAGGCACCAGTTAATGAATGTCTGTAGTTTATTAGTAATTTCCTTAGTTGTTCTCCGTGTTTCCGCTCCATACAAAAGTACTGATTTGACATAAAAATTAAACATTTCAAGTTTCTTTTAACTCTTTCAGTCCCAGGCATGTTTCACTTACTTCGTCGATCCATAATTATTTATTACCTACAGTAATAGTTGGTTAGATCCAGAGGGGTTAAATTATTCACAATAATTTTCCGAAAGGGTTAAAGTAACATTTTGGTTATGACAGCTGCTTACAAAATCTACTAGGAGAGCAAAAAGTTTAGAAAAGGCATTTCACGTATGGAGTAATCAAAATAAACATAGTGAGGTAATTGGGACTGAATAAGTTCATTTTTGTGGGCCTCCACAAATTCCCTAGTGCTATGTAAGCTCCTCTTGCCTTATATATTCTTATTCTATTATCTCTATCAGTTCTCCCATCTTTATCTACATAACTACACTTCTGAGATTAGCTGGTATAATTTAAAACAGTAGATGCTGCAGGCCTTTGTATAGTTTACGGCCTCATTAAGTTTAAAGCTGGTGCTGCCTTCGACCGTCTACGTTTTGGGCGTGCAAACATCGTAACAGCTTCAAAACATTCAACTGTACTGACTTATCATCATTCATCAGCTCCTTTGCAGAACATATCTTTCAGCACAGTCTGCCTGAAAGAAGCTCTATATGTTAATTCGGTAATCTTAGTGTCGGCTTCAACATAGACGAGTCAAACCATAGTTGCTCGGCTCCTCTGCCAAGGGGAAAAAAAACAGAATGTCAATTTTTTTCTGGAAGAACTGACGCAGACTGCAGTCTCAGCATATTTACTAGCATACACAGGCATCAAAAGCATAAGGCAACAGTAGGAAGTGCAAACACAAACAGTCCGACATTACAAGTGCAGTTTATCATGGACGAAAGTAGCAGGTACAAACAAATCAGCAGTTTCACACACAGGCGATACATGCTAATCAGAAAAGGCACTATCGATTCTATGGCCACAGGCCACACACCATTTTCTGAATCTAAAGTTCACAACACCACGTTGGTCACAGTCAAAAAAAGATTCACATAAAATCCGCAGCTCACAGTGTCGCGCCCTGCACTCAGCTCAGTATCTGAGTGACAAAACTATACTCTTTCAGACCAAAAACAGAGAAAAATGCAACAACCACCGTATGCCAAAAGCAAAAATTTGCCTCGGCTAAAAACAGTGACCTGTCGTATCATCTTTTTTGACCGGAAGCTCTAGGTTTGTCGGTCTCTGAAAAGGCAGCCACTTGGAAGTGATAAATTCTTAACTGTATTTATTGGGACGAAAGAAGAAGATATCGCTGCTAGCTGTAAACAAAAACATATAAACTCATTTTAATTGGCAAAATAAAAATAAAAATAAGAAATTCCATTGACAGCAGTATTGGCACTAGCCTTAAATTGAAAAACTATTTGTCTACTGTCGCTTTGTCTCTTTCGTTTATTTATCCCGTGCAAAATTGCCCTTGAAAAAGATAGATCAAGAAAGGATTTAAAGTGAAGAAATAATGTCCGTTCACGTTTGCAAAGTTCGCAAGGGAAGCTGTGCGTTTTAAAACCGTTTCTTCGGTCTGTTAACTTGCCAGATAAAGTCTGGCATTTCAGAGCTATGGAATGTTTGGCTTTCTGTTCTGTGTTTTCTTTGTCTGTGTGAATTTATGCCGTTTTGGACCACGCGTACATGCACACGCTCAAGCCCACACACACACAACACACACATATAACACACACAACACACACATATAACACACAACACACACATATAAAACACACAACACACACATATAACACACACAAAACACACATATAACACACACAACACACTACACACAACACACATATATAACACACACAACACACTACACACAACACACACATATAACACACACAACACACTACAGACATATATAACACACACAACACACACATATAACACACACAACACACACATATAACACACACAACACACTACACACAACACACTACACACAACACACACATATAACACACAACACACTACACATATATATAACACACACTACACACAACACACACATATAACACACACAACACACTACACACTACACACATATATAACACACACAACACACACATATAACACACTACACACACACAACACACACACAACACACACATATAACACACACAACACACTACACACAACACACACATATAACACACACAACACAATACACACAACACACACATATAACACACACAACACACTACACACAACACACATATAACACACACAACACACTACACACAACACACACATATTTATTTTAAAAAAAAATAACTCACTCCTTTTTAAAATCAATTTCATCCTTTTTTGTTCGATCAAGAATACTCAACTATTTCATTGTAATAAAAATATAATAAACGTTATTGTAGAAACTGAACATACCCTATATGATAATAAACATCTCCCTTCTCCCCCCTCTTCGTCTTCTTCTTCTTCTTCTTCTTCTTCTTCTTCTTCTTCTTCTTCTTCTTCTTCTTCTTCTTCTTCTTCTTCTTCTTCTTCTTCTTCTTCTTCTTTTTCTTGTTCTTTTTTCTTGTTCTTTGTCTTCTTCTTTTCTTCTTCTTCTCCTTCTTCTTCTTCTTCTTCTTCTTCTTCTTCTTCTTCTTCTTCTTCTTCTTCTTCTTCTTCTTCTTCTTCTCCTTCTTCTTCTTCTTCTTCTTCTTCTTCTTCTTCTTCTTCTTCTTCTTCTTCTTCTTCTTCTTCTTCTTCTTCTTCTTCTTCTTCTTCTTCTTCTTCTTCTTCTTCTTCTTCTTCTTCTTCTTCTTCTTCTTCTTCTTCTTCTTCTTCTTCTTCTTCTTCTTCTTCTTCTTCTTCTTCTTCTTCTTCTTCTTCTTCTTCTTCTTCTTCTTCTTCTTCTTCTTCTTCTTCTTCTTCTTCTTCTTCTTCTTCTTCTTCTTCTTCTTCTTCTTCTTCTTCTTCTTCTTCTTCTTCTTCTTCTTTTTCTTCTTTTTCTTGTTCTTTTTTCTTGTTCTTTGTCTTCTTCTTTTCCTCTTCTTCTTCTTCTTCTTCTTCTTCTTCTTCTTCTTCTTCTTCTTCTTCTTCTTCTTCTTCTTCTTCTTCTTCTTCTTCTTCTTCTTCTTCTTCTTTCTTCTTCTTTTTTCTTCTTCTTCTTCTTCTTCTTCTTCTTCTTCTTCTTCTTCTTCTTCTTCTTCTTCTTCTTCTTCTTCTTCTTCTTCTTCTTCTTCTTCTTCTTCTTCTTCTTCTTCTTCTTCTTCTTCTTCTTCCAGCACTTCTTCTTTTTCTTCTTCTTCGTCTTTTCTTCTTCTTCTTCTTCTTCTTCTTCTTCTTCTTCTTCTTCTTCTTCTTCTTCTTCTTCTTCTTCTTCTTCTTCTTCTTCTTCTTCTTCTTCTTCTTCTTCTTCTTCTTCTTCTTCTTCTTCTTCTTCTTCTTCTTCTTTTTCTTGTTCTTTTTTCTTGTTCTTTGTCTTCTTCTTTTCTTCTTCTTCTTCTTCTTCTTCTTCTTCTTCTTCTTCTTCTTCTTCTTCTTCTTCTTCTTCTTCTTCTTCTTCTTCTTCTTCTTCTTCTTCTTCTTCTTCTTCTTCTTCTTCTTCTTCCTGCACTTCTTATTTTTCTTCTTCTTCTTTTTCTTCTTCTTCGTCTTTTTCTTCTTCTTCTTCTTCTTCTTCTTCTTCTTCTTCTTCTTCTTCTTCTTCTTCTTCTTCTTCTTCTTCTTCTTCTTCTTCTTCTTCTTCTTCTTCTTCTTTTTCTTCTTCTTCTTCTTCTTCTTCTTCTTCTTCTTCTTCTTCTTCTTCTTCTTCTTCTTCTTCTTCTTCTTCTTCTTCTTCTTCTTCTTCTTCTTCTTCTTCTTCTTCTTCTTCTTCTTCTTCTTCTTCTTCTTCTTCTTCTTCTTCTTCTTCTTCTTCTTCTTCTTCTTCTTCCTGCTCTGCTTTTTTATTCAAAATAAATTATTTTATAAAGCCAAGCTGATATTACATTTCCATAGAGCCTTATTTGCAGAGATCACGTGACGTGTTTCACCCGATACATTTATTGTTAGGTCCCGGGGAATCTAGTAGATTTAATGTTTCATTCTGTTTGTTTGGTTAACTTGTTACTTACGAAAGTAAAAAAAAAAAAAAAAATCGGTTTTTGTTCTTAAGGATTTGTGTTTATGCATTGCTTTGAGTCATGGCCTATTTTACTTTTTAGGTCTTATCAGAGCAGTACTGTAAGAGAACCACAAATTTAAAAATGTGATCACCTGAAACGAATTCCCAGAACAAACTCCACAAAGGGTCACAGCAAAGAAATATAACGAGAACAGAGCAAGAGAAATCCAATGCAAAAGATGGAGCCACGGCATCAAGAACAGCTGTATAAGGGACCGAATACCAGCCTGTCTGGCATATGTGACTTCTTCCACTCACGACGTTTTTCTCATTTAACGTGATGTGCCCACAGAATGAGGATTCTAGACTGATCATCTGGAGTACCATTGTGGGAAAAACAGCCAAAAGCATGTCGTAAGAGTCTACCAATTTACAGCTGCCTTCGAAGTCAAGAGCTAATCTGCCTGAGAGGCAAGGGACCAACAATTTGCACATAAATGAGTCAGATGTGTAAAATGGAATTGCACGTACCACTCGGATTCTGGTACAGGACTAGAGTCCAGAAGTGGACACAGAGCCAGAGCGAGTTCACAGCCAATGAACTCGAAGAAGAAGAA
>CAJHNH020005007.1:15000-27299 GCA_905116865.2 Candidula unifasciata
GTATGTATGTATGTATGTATGTATGTATGTATGTATGTATGTATGTATGTATGTATGTATGTACGTATGTACGTATGCATTATTTATGTATATATGTACATGTGTATGCATATATGCATTCATGTATGTATATATGTACGTATGTATGCATATATGTACGTATGTATGCATATATGTACGTAAGTATGCATATATGAATGTTTAAATGAATACATTTACCATCCGTGCTTTTTTTTCCAATTCTCCTCGGTTTGTTTTTCCCCAAAGTGAACATAACAAGCTTTCTTTATAAAAATGCAGACGCTAAGTATCTGGGCACATGGATAACATCAGATGGAAGATGCATAACTGAGATAAGAAACAGAATAGTACAGGTAAAAACTGCATTTTATAAAATGAAGAACATCTTGTGCAATATATCCTTGTCATTAAGAGTTAAAAAAGAATTCTTGCGGGCTACATACATCCAGTTTTAACATATGGCGGTGAATCCGGGACAATCGGTAGGCAGGCCCAACAATTTCTTGAGTCCTCAGAGATGTAGTTTTACAGAAGAATGCTTAGAATACCTTGAACAGCCAAAAAGACCACCAGACATCTGAAGGAGACAGTCATCATTTTTCGGCCATGTTATGAAAAGAGGGAAAATAGAACATGTTGTGACCACTGGATAGATCTGTGGAATGAGGGATAGAGAAAGACAACGACAGAAGATTTTTGAAAGTTGTGTTGCATGGCATGGAGGTGTGGCGGCACACGAACTGATACATACTGCAGGAGATCGTGGATTATGGAAAGGCATGATCGCCCACGACAGTCGGCAAGGTACCTGATGATGATGATGATGATGATGATGATGATGATGATGATGATGATGATGATGATGATGCTGTGTGACAGTGTCAGTGTTCGGCCGGAGGACCTGCGTGCCGAGTATTTGACCCTTTCAAACAGAAAGTTCGCTCCTTGGTTCGTTCTCTCGTCCTCTGTCTTCCTGTCTGCCTGCCAGTCGCTCTGTGTCTATCCGTTTGTCTGTCTGCCAGTCGCTCTGTGTCTATCCGTCTGTCTGTCTGCCTCTCTATTATTCAGTCAGTCGGCTAGTCATTTGCATTGTTATATATGTAATAAGTCATTATAATGAAAAGAAATCATGTGTATGTTTCAGTTATATGTTGATTTAAATCTGTAGATGAGATACAGCTAAATACGCCGGTTAATAATACCTTGTGAAATGTGTTTGTGTCCGCAATATTTACGTGTACTTAAAAAAGAAAAAAAAGATAAAACAGTAACATTGTTTTGAATTATTAACTAGTAAACTATTTAATCATATCCAGTTACTACAGTGAAAAATCGTCACACAACCTTTTTCAGAATAAAAATAAGTTAACCTGAACTAAATGTCGGCCATATCGGTTGATATTATTATTATTATTATTCTGCCTCTCTATTTCCCAATGGAGCATAGGCCCTCAACTAACTCACGCCAAGTTGTTCTATCCTTCGCCATTACATGGAACTCTCCCCATGTCCTCCCCATCTTTCTAGATTCATTCTCCAGCTCTCTTCTCCGTGTCTTTTTTTACCTTCCTTTATTCCTATGCCCATGTGGGTTCCAATGCAAAGACATTCTAGTTTTGCTGTTCTCCTGTTTTCTCAGTGTGTGTCCTATCCAACGCCTGCGTCTTTTCCTCACCTATTGGTTCACTGTAGCTGTTTATTTCTCTTCCAAAGCTCTACATTATTTATTCTATCATACCATTTAATTCCCTCTATTCTGCGCAGGCACCATTTAATGAATGTCTGTAATTTATTGGTAATTGCCATAGTTGTTCTCCATGTTTCCGCCCCATACAAAAGTACTGTTTTGACATTAGAATTAAAAATTTATTAGTTTAGTATTTCTTTCAATTTCTTTGACCTCCACAAATTCCCTAGTGCTATGAAAGCTCCTCTTGCCTTTTGTATTCTGGTTTATTTCCTTAATGTATTTTCAGACCAAGCTGCTTTGATCTCTCATCAAGTATATTTAATGTATCTTGCATCTGATTCCGTGAATGGGGCAGAAGAGAAATATCATTAGCGAAGTCCAGATCATCAGTTTGTTTTGTAGGGGTCCACTGAATTCCATTCTTGGTGTTAGCAGTTACTTACTGTTTTCATAATCCTGTCTATAGCCTGTAAAAACAAGAGAGGCAACAAAAGACATCCCTGTCGCACACCTGTTTTTATTTCAAATGTATCTGTTAGCTTTAAACGTTGCCTTTACTAAGTTAATAATTTTCTGTGGGTTTCCATAGTGCCCCATCAATTTCTGGAGAGATTCCCTATCAATGCTGTCAAATGCTTTCTCTAGAAACACACACAGATATATATATATATATATATATATATATATATATATATATATATATATATATATATATATATATATATAAATCAATGTTTGTGTGTTTGTGTGCCCCCTATAGACTCGGAAACTACTGAACCGATTTAGCTGAAATTTTCAGGATATGTTTGTTTCGATACAGGATGTTGAACCATCATGGTTTGAAATTCAACCTGTCACTGTTAATGATAGGTGACCACAATTTAAGCCAACATATTCGAAAATAATATTTATAATTTTAGTGATTTCTAATTATAGCCACGTTAGTGATTGCGCATGCGCCGTGCAGCCAACACCTCCTCTAATACATCGAGTAGGTCGTGGTACAGCAAACAAGACTATATCTATATCTGTGCTGGCAGTGATTGCCACAATAACTATATTAGACACGATTTCTATTTTCTGTTTTTTTTTTTTCAAACATTCTTCGATGAGTTGAAAAGTAGCCGATGGATTGGTAGGGAAAAAGAGGGGGGGGGGGCGCATCAGGGACTATCTCGACGTCTGCGCAGACATTGACTGCGACATTAACCGTGTTAGACACGTGCGATTTCTTTTGTTGTGCCGTTTCATTAATGTATTTGGAATATCTGTCTATGAGAAAACGATTGCCTGCTGTTTTGAGTTGTGTTATAATCGGGACACTGCAGTAGGGACACACATCTAAAATAGTTATGTTCTCTTTTTGTTATTCCGATCGAGTGGTTGCTTGGTCGAATGGTTAGAACACCCGGCTCTTGAGAGGGAGACCAGGGTTCGAATCCGCAGTAGTTTTTTTTTTTTTTTTTTTTTACTTAGGGCTAAAATAAAATCCTCACCTGCACTGTCGTGGCGACAGCCATAGCCATATCGCCCTTAATGATATATATTTTAAAAAAAAAATAAAACAAGGACAGGTTTGTGGGTAAACCAGTTGATAATTAAATTTGACTATTTCACATACTTATGATTTCATTTTAAACTTTTCGATTGCATGGTTACACTGAAATTTCATAGCTTTCCATTTATTTTCATTCAGATTTAATTATTTCATCTGCGTTAGAATTTTAAGCTGTGCTGTTTACCATAGCGGTCATTTCTTATTCTGGTGTATTTTTCCTGTTTTAATTGCTTTTCAATTGGTTTTTTTTCCCTCTCAACTACTTCGATGAGGGAAAGAGTAGTCGGTGAATTAGGGGGGGGGGGGGGGCAATCTATTAACTGAGAGAGCTTTAAGTCACAGTAACTGCTTTACCCACTCAAAGTAGCAGCAGCAGTAATAGTTGTGGTTGGGCTGTCACACCGTAGTGCGCTCATGTGGAGACCGCCGGTAAGGTTATGGCGTTCTTCTGTCGGGAAGCGAAATTATACATCCTAACCTGACAGTCTGTGGCGACAGCACTAACCATGCGGAACTAAATCTTCTGGCTCACGACTCCCTGTCTACTCCGATGGTAAAACAGATAGCAGTGACATTGTTTTAGCTACTGTGGTGGTGGTGGTCGTGGTAGTAGTTGTACTGGTACTTGAAAGATGGTGTGGTAAATATTACACAAGCCCCATTCACTACCTATTACAATTCGTGCTCCCCATTTTAGTCCGGATGGACTGGGATGTCAATGTTAGTTACAACAACAACAAAATATCGCCAGGTGATGATTTTCAAATCTTTCGAAGTGGGAGAGAGCAGTAGTCGGTAGAAGAGGGGAGGGGAGGGGGTAATGACTAAAATTTAAGAGAACCTAAAGAGCTTTACACGTGATTTTCAAGTTCTCATTGCCTAATTTGTTTATATTTTACTAATGCCACCTCCGCTATTCTATTTTGTAGGACTTACTTTGTTATTTACAAGTACAGTTGTAGCTTTACTTCCGTCTCCTATAAAAATACACACAGCTTTAGCATGTGATAACCAAATACCCATTTTTGTTACTGTGCTAATAACACCATTTAGACGACCACTAATATAAAGACACGATTATATGGTGCGTGTTCTAAAGTTGGAAAACAAGACTATCTCTATATCTGTGCAGAGAATGATGGCGACATTAACTATATTAGACACGTGCGATTACCATTGTCTTTCTTTTCCAAAAACCTTTGATGAGGGAGAGAGTAGTAGGTGGATTTAGTTGTGGTAGGGGGGGGGGGGGGGGTTAAAAGATTATCTCTATATCTTAGCAGACAATGATTGTATTAGACACGTACGAATTCTATTTTATTTTATTTCTTTTTAGCCAAACTATGCCACAGCAACGCGTGGCCGGGTACAGCTAGTATATATATATATATATATATATATATATATATATATATATATATATATATATATATATATATATATATATATCACGCCCTTCTCTAATTATAAAAATCTGGAGCTGGCCGTGATTTATATATATATATATATATATATATATATATATATATATATATATATATATATATATATATATATATATATATATATATATATATATATGTGGCACAGTTGTGCCTATACATCCCCCAAGAAATAGATGTGCCTAAGTCGGCCAAGTGGAATGAATATAGTTCGTAGCTCTCTTCATATTCTCGTCACACACATTTCATAAATTCAATAAGCAATAGTATATGAACACTCCTTATTACTGGCTATTCGTATGCCTCTACGAGTTCCTTAACCACTGTTCTGGCTAAACTCCAAGTTTAACATATACCTTCTAAACGAAGTAAAGCACTAGTTTTCTCCTAACCGGTTTCTCTAGCGGTTTAGCCCTAACTGTCTTCTCATGGCGGTTCCGGGGCTAACCGTCCTCTCCAGCGGTTCCGGGACTAACTCACTGTTCTAGCTGTTCCGGGACTAACTAACTTCTCAAGCCCCTGGCTCTGACTTTATTCAACCGCTTTCCCGCTCCTCCTGGCGTACCTTCTCCATCACTTCTCTGTCACCTGTCTTTGGTGGTCACGTTTGGATGAACGTATCTCGTCAGCTGGTCACAGTTCACGGGCACTCGTCGAATGTTTCATCCCTCACTGTCAGATGCCATGGCGGTGTGTTCTGCATAGCTGGCTAGGCCATGGCTTTCTAATCACCTATTTCTGTCATTTCACACAGTGATGGATTAGTACGCCGTGTGGTGGTCTGAAATGTATGCTTGTTCATTTAACCCCTTTCTGCCTATATTTCATTACATTCGCCCTTCACACTTTTTAACAAAATTGTTTCCTATCTTCAATTTTATAAAAACTACTCTAATTATACCCGCTACCTAACTAAACCTTATGTGAACATCTAGCCACGTAATGAAAGCATACAAAATAACATGTAACATCATAAAATTCATGCAGAATAATGAAAACGTGACATGCATACAATAACTAATAGTCAATAATTCTAAAGACATAAAAAAAACGATACAACTCCCTCGTTGTATTAGCATAACAACCTCTTATTCACTGGTATCCCTAATGAATGTGCGGAGTTGTCTCCCCCCCCCCCCCCCCCCCCCCCCCCCCCCCCCCCCCCCCACCCCCCCCCCCCCCCCCCCCCCCCCCCCCACCCCCCCCCCCCCCCCCCACCCCCCCCCCCCCCCCCCCCCCCACCCCCCCCCCCCCCCCCCCCCCCCCCCCCCCCCCCCCCCCCCCCCCCCACCCCACCCCCCCCCCCCCCCCCGTAGTATAAAGGTCCAATTTCGCCCTAAATAGTATCTGTATTCCTCCTTTATAAACTCAAACCTGAAAACATTGTATACAAGAAATGACATGCCATGTATCCCCCGTTATCAATAAAATAAAACTCGAAAATGTCATCTCCCCAAGAAAGGATGAAAATAGAATCTCTGAGAAAGTCAACATAGACTGAACAATAAGGTATAACCTTTACAGAGTATAAATAATTCTTATACCGTTAGGTATATTAATTGGAGAGAAATTTCTCAGAAACAATCGTAGCATTTCCTCAAGTCGAATGTACAATGCCACCACCTGTATTTACAGGCATTTATCTACTGTGATAGTCCACAGCGTTAATTGTTGCTTCCCTAAGAGGTTGCTTCCTTGTTTAATGCATATCGCATCTTCTGTAAAGAAATAGCCGGCCTATATTCAGTTACCAATCATGTCATGCTTTGGACTGGCTTATCGCCAAGTACGTTTCTAACTGTGTACCTCCGTAAAGTCTGGTTAAACATGATAATCTTCTCAAATGACTCAAATCAGTCATGTTTCTGACAGAATGTATAAGAGAGGTTTTGTGGCCAGTAACTCTCTTAGCGAACATAAAACATGTAGGTATTGTAATCTTCACCCACAACCGAACGTGTGGATTTTCACTTGTCCGGGAGAGTACAACACGATTAAAAAACGTTCATAGTGCAAAACCAAATGTAAATATTAAATGGTAGGGACAAAACTACGGTATATATTTAATATTGTCGGACAAATGACATGTAGACACAACAACAGAATATGTGTAGCGAGCACGGTACCTCTGAACACAGCAATATAGGGTACGTAAATTATAATGAATGAACTAATTACTTGTTATACACCCTACAATCCCACATTTATTGAACCATTTTACGAACGATCCCATTTCAGTCAGTCATGGGGGAAGAAAGGGTGGGGGGGGGGGGGGGGGGGAGCTGTAATTGATGTATGATTTATTACTCAGGGTATAAATTCAGTCTACCCACTGATGATTCTGGCCTACTAACTGTAGTGGATGCTAATTGTTCTAGTTCTATTTCTTCTTCTGTCTCATTAGTGATCTGTGTTTTTTCTTTTATTAAATGATTAGTTACTTTTGTACATTTAAAGCCTTTCCGTCGTAAATAAAGAAAAGTTATAAGTCCCTGCAATATGCATAATCCAGGTATCAGTATGGCCCTGTTTCTGTGTGTGTATTTAAAGTATTTTTCTTGAAAAGTGTCAACCTGACTTAATTCGTGTACGAGATCATGCATGTCTATCGCACTAATGTTCTTTAGATGTCGTGGCATGTCTTGCACTTTGAATGTTGGTAGTGATGTCTCTAACGGTTCCCAAACCCTAATAGAATGAAAGCTATTATTCTTGATAAAATCTAAACTCCTATCGTTTATTATCATATTTTCCGTGTATGATCGATCGGTCGGCAGTTATTTGGACTCCATCGCTGGTTATGTATGTATGTTGTTTATTCTTTGCTTCCGTTTATGAGTATTTTTCATTGCTAAAAAACTCTATCATATCGTTTACTGATTCTTCTACAAATTATCACATTACACCATGCACTGGCAGCGAATAACAGCTATAAAAATAAACAACCGTTTACGAAATGTCCAAAGTATTAAAAAATAAGACGTACAACATAGCTGTGCACTGTCATCTGATTTGTTTTCATTCAACAGCATCCTAAACCAAAGACCACTGAAACGTTAGTCCTCCCTCTTTCATTTTTCTGCGTGTATGTATGGCACTCACCTTTGCCTCCCTCTTTTTATGCGGAGGGTTGCAGTCATCCTGACTGGATGACGTATGCCCTCGGTTTCTCTTTCCTCTTCTGGGCTCGGCCATGTCCTGATCTGTTTCATAATCGCCTGCGTTTCCACAACTATCTGTGTCGCTTCTCATCTCCTCTGAGCTTTCTGACGCTTCAATAGACTCTGCCTCAAGTAATAATGCCCTACGTTCTCTATGTGTTTGTAAAACAATTTCCTCTTTTAGATCTGTACTCTTTTTAATTTCAGAAATTCCTGTTTCCTGTTTTTCCCTTTTGTTAGGCGCAGTTTCTACTGTTTCTTCTTCTTCTTTTCTACGATTACATGTACCGTTAACTAGTACCTCTGACGGTTTTAATTCTTTCACACTAGACGGAGTATTTGTCCTGGTTCTAACAGCGACTAAAAATCTACGACCTGCTTTCTTAGTGATCCCAAACTCATCATCTGCGTCGTAATTTTCAGAGAATAAATCTATCTTTATATTACTAACTACAAACGGTGCTCCTTCACCTTCTTCTTCTGTAGGCATCGCCTGTGCATAAGACAAATCCTGCTGATTTCTTTCTTTAATTGTCCCTACCCTCTCTACTTTCCTATGTGTGCTATTACGATCTAGTCCTTTTACTTCTACCGCGTTTACTTCCCATAACCATTCCATTGCTAAACAACCCTCTTTATCTTCTTCTTTTTCCGACTTAACGTTGGCCGGTATTACCTCTTTATGTGTCTCTATGTTCCCTTCTTCTTTGAAGTATCGACCGCGTGTCCCGTTTACAATTACCGCATTTACTTCGTTAATGTAGCTTTTATTAAACCGTTTCATGAGATTCCTCTCTTTTAACCCTTTTACTACTAATCTATTTGTCTCATCATCAGCAGCGCACGTGCTTTGACTACCTGTCTGCCATAATCCGTTATAGTTACTGACCTCGCGATTATTTCCTAAGTTTTGCAATCTTATATTCTTATTATAGCCTAATTTTCTTAACCTGTCTCTTTTGAATTTGTTGGCTTGATTATGGGTCGTACCGTGGGCCCTGTAATCTTGATTAGTGCTCATCGTGCTAAATCTGGAATCTGTATTACATGACCTAACTCGACTTCGGTTATTATCATGGATATTTCCTACTCTATTTATGTTCTGATATATGTTACTATTATTATGCCACTGCTCCTGTGCTCTTATGTGTCTATTATTTTCTAATTTTCTCAACCTGTCTGCTCTATGGAAATTTTTAAAATGCCCTCGTTCATTCCGTATTTGTGACCTCAGTTGACCCTGATTTTTCTCGTACGCTTTTGTGTTGTCTTGTCTGCGGTACTGATTGTCTCTAGGGTATTGCAATCTCTCGTTAGCATAATTTCGCCTGTCTGGGAAACCGGACAGTCGATTAACCTCGCCGTTACTTGTAGTGACTGTAGCTATGTTATAATTTCTTTCTCTCTGTCTTTGTCTACGACTATCTACAGTTGACCAATGCTGAGCAGTTGATTGTTCTATAAAAAATGGAATACGGAGTTTTCTACCTAACTGTGCTATTTCATTAAAAACTCTGCTAAACTGTGCTCTCACTGTTCCTTGATATGCCATTATTAAAACCTGGAAAATTAACTAATGTAAACTAAAATAGAATTTAAAACAGAAAATGTCGTATTACCTTGTTAAGTGCGGTCTGAAAAAAAAAAATTCTCGTTTCACAACACACTGTAATTAAAAATCGGCACTGTCCTGGAATTATTTTCTACGTTCAGGAAGAAAGGTAGGAAAAGATAAGAAAAGTTTTTCCCCACACCACTGTAAATTAAAAATCACAATATATTTAAACTAATTAATATTAATGTTCAAGGTTCTTTGAAATCGCGCTTATTTTGTAGTTCCTATTTGAAAAATCGGACAGCTCACAGTTCTTGACTTTCCTATAGTCTTCCGAGTGTGTAAAGTTAGGAAAAGTTTATATTATGGCTCCCGACTAGAACGGGCGCGTCCCCCTGATTCTAGTGTAGACGGTTTGCTCCAGGCTAGAACGGGCGTGTCCCCCTGATTCTAGTGTAGACGGTTGCTCCGGGCTAGAACGGGCGTGTCCCCCTGATTCTAGTGTAGACGGTTTACTCCAGGCTAGAACGGGCGTGTCCCCCTGATTCTAGTGTAGACGGTTGGCTCCAAAAGGTGGTGCAGGCTGTTGGTCTGGTTTACGTCTCTCCAATCTGATGAAGGGTTTGTCGAATTTTTTTTTTTTCTCAGCAGGTACTATCATCAACGTGCTTTTAGTTCACGTTTTGTTGCGGTAGCTTATTTGGTATTTTGTTACAGCAGTCTTGACTGTTAAAGATGTCGATGTCAACAAGACTGTCGTTGGTCACGGCATCCAAATATCCACATACTTGTGGCACAGTCGTGCCTATACATCCCCCAAGAAATAGATGTGCCTAAGTCGGCCAAGTGGAATGAATATAGTTCGTAGCTCTCTTCAATCGTACTCAAGAACAAGGCCAGTGATGTAATCAATTACATAAGAGCTGGTTTATTCATAATATTCTCGTCACACACATTTCATAAATTCAATAAGCAATAGTATATGAACACTCCTTATTACTGGCTATTCGTATGCCTCTACGAGTTCCTTAACCACTGTTCTGGCTAAACTCCAAGTTTAACATATACCTTCTAAACGAAGTAAAGCACTAGTTTTCTCCTAACCGGTTTCTCTAGCGGTTTAGCCCTAACTGTCTTCTCATGGCGGTTCCGGGGCTAACCGTCCTCTCCAGCGGTTCCGGGACTAACTCACTGTTCTAGCTGTTCCGGGACTAACTAACTTCTCAAGCCCCTGGCTCTGACTTTATTCAACCGCTTTCCCGCTCCTCCTGGCGTACCTTCTCCATCACTTCTCTGTCACCTGTCTTTGGTGGTCACGTTTGGATGAACGTATCTCGTCAGCTGGTCACAGTTCACGGGCACTCGTCGAATGTTTCATCCCTCACTGTCAGATGTCATGGCGCTGTGTTCTGCATAGCTGGCTAGGCCATGGCTTTCTAATCACCTATTTCTGTCATTTCACACAGTGATGGATTAGTACGCCGTGTGGTGGTCTGAAATGTATGCTTGTTCATTTAACCCCTTTCTGCCTATATTTCATTATATATATATATATATATATATATATATATATATATATATATATATATATATATATATATATATATATATATATAAAATAGACGAACAGAAAATGTATTGATTGGCACTCATAGAAAGAAGTAGAAATATAGAAGGACACATTGGACATAATAAAAATCTAAGACTATAGTTACCAGTCTGTGTTGGTGTATTATTCGCCCTTTGCTTCCTGTGTGGTGCTGTTGTTTTTTTTTCAATGTCTTTCACTTGCAGTTCTTGCAGTCTACCTTTGGCTTTTCACCTCTGTTTTATTGGTTGATTTGAATGATGTCATCACTGGGTATTAAATTACATCAGTACATAACATAACATAACCCTTGACCCATTAGGGTTGTGGAGGTGTATTGATGGATGCACTAGCATATAAAACCCGCCATCATTCTCTGTCTTCTGCTTGATGAAAAAGTGTATGATAACCTAGTCCTGTCTTTTTCCTAATGTTGTCATTCCAGAATCTTCTTTGCCCTCCTCTTCGTCGACTACCCTCCCCCTCCCTCATTGTTCCATGAAGGACATCAATAAAGAATATGTGAAATCATCATAGTGCTCAAGGAGAGGGTGCACTTATGCCAGTAGTCTTTATACTTTAACACAGAAGAGCAATAGAGAGTCCGACTCATCAATACTTGACCACATTTTTCCCCAGGATACTCAACACTTCTGTGTATGCTCCAGTCATTGCAATCCATCAGCTCTCGTTAATCGTGCAGCTTAGTCGATGTTGTCCCATAACTTGTCCCTTCCCGTGCCATGTGAAACCCCACAAAATCTCCTTCACTGTATCATTTGCAGACTTGTGAAAGACGTGTCAGTCCCAGTAAAAAAATTGAAGCTTGCATAAGCAACTTTAAAGTGCACAAGACAGCTTTTATGTTGTACCACAACTAACGGTCAAACGCCAGAATAGTGGCTCACTGGTGGCGCAAACGGTCAGTCGAGAAAGCCAACGTTGCACATGTAAAAGTAACCGTCGTTGTGAAAGTAATCGGTCGCAATTTTTTTAACGCAGTCAGCAATACGTCGCTGGCACACTACAAACGCATATTATACATGAAATCCACAAATCAGTGTCGCACCAGGAACTTAGCTCAGTAGCTGGGTGACGGAACCTCTGGAATTCCAGTCCAGAAATGAAGAATTTGCACTACCAAAACCTAGATGGAAATTTTTTTTACAGGATAAGAGATCAGCCGGCTATCCACAGGGTCTTGAAAGCCCTCATGACGACGGTAATACAGAGGTGATAAATACTTCTTCTGCGTTTGCTTTTCAACTGAGAGCTGGCACGTTG
>CAJHNH020005008.1:5000-27295 GCA_905116865.2 Candidula unifasciata
GGGGTCTTATGCAGATAACAAGTGTTTACAATCCTTCTAATGTAGGTCTTGTCCTATACGCATAGTACGCCTAAAAGCGTGGAAAAGGGTCCATTACTTTTATATTTACTTGAAATCCTTTTTTTTTTCCCCAGGGCACAGAGTCAAACAAATACTACAACAACTCCACATCCGTTGTCGTGGTCTTGTGTGCCGATGTGGGCGTCGAGAAACAAGACCGGATGATCTACGCCATCTGGCAACTGGCCAGTTTGTTCGTCATCCCAACTGGCATCCTTCTCTTCTGCTACGTCAGAGTCATCTGCATTCTTTGGCTGAGCACCCGGCAACTGCAGACAATGACGTCACCCAGCAGGTAGGATCATGTCCTGGAGTTAACTCTTGTGGTCTCAAGCAAGGCCTGGTTGTGAGTGGCCCTATTCCTTGATTTCCCTCCATAGTGTGTGTGCTCTCTTACTTTAAGTGTTTAGAAGAAAAAAAAAAAAGAAATTTCAAGGAGGTGAAGAAAAAGGGTTAAACAGTTTATGTCAGCTTTAAAAAAAACAATTACAATGAACAAACAGAAGACGTTGCGGCGATTAGACTTTATCAGCAAACAACGACAATAGACCAAACACAACACGCACATGCATATATATATATATCCTTAAAACGTCTGAATATTTACGAAGGGAGGGGGTTGTGGTTGGTACAGGGTTGATTTTACCTTGTTAAAGCTTCGGCGAGCGCTTTTTACAACTAGCCTTCTGTAAACATTTTCGGAGTGTGCTAAACCACACGGAAAGCACTGTCTATTTAAACTTATGTTTAAACTGCTAATCGATAAGCAATTACACAAATGGGAAAGGGTTGCCCTCGGGAATTGGATAATCGAGGTCATACTTATGTATTCAAGAAAAAAGATCTAGTTTCCCCAATAGTATATTTTACCACTTTAAAAGTGGTAATGCAGTCATGTTTTTTTTTTCCGTCATGGTTATTTATTCGCTTCGTCATCCCCTCTGAAATCTTCTGGTATTAAAAGATTTAAGTAATCACATCAAATCACTGCGTAACATGAAACAGGTCCTTTGCAGAATGTCGCTCTCATCACGGTCTGCCTCGAAGAAACCGGCCTCTCTCCAGCTCTCCTTCCTCGTGTACTTTAAATTCAAGGAGTCACATATATCCTATGCCCATCTTCGTGTTTGTCGACCCCTGGCTCTCCTTCCTGGCACCAGCCTTCTGCTATTTTTTTAACCAATTCGCCATGACGCTTGATATGACCAAAATATTTCAGTTCACGAAACAAGATGCTGCTAATTAGCCAATCTTCTTTGATGCTCAAATCTTTTCAAATGGAATTATTTGTTCTATTCTTTGTCCGTGGTATTGTGAGAATCTTTCTATAGCATTTCAGCTCAAAAGCCTCTATTTTCTTTTTTAACGGCTGGAAGATAGTCTACCACTCACATCCATATGTTGCTACAGGAAAGATGCATGTTCTCAAAATTTTAATGTTTATATCCTTGCTGGTACTTAAATGTATGCTGTTTAATCTTTGCATTGCTATGGCCATCCTCTGTTTGATTTCTGTCACACAGTCCCCATTGCTATTTATTACAGAGCCTAGATAATTAAAAAGAAAGGGGGCGGGGGTGGGTCCGAAGAAGAGGGTCGCATAGAAGAACTTGGAATGATAACATCAAATGAACAGGACCAAGTTATCCTAATTGGAAGACAGCGAAAGATGGCGGATTTCGTGTGTTATTGCTTCCATAAATACACCTCCATGACTCCAACTGGTCAAAGGGGTATGTTATATCATAAATAACCCAGGGAGGTAAGTGTTAGACGGGGTGAAAAACTACAAAGGACGTGACTCATTTTGTGTGTGCTGCACATTGAAGCACTTTGGGGTGAGAGAGCCCTATAGCCAAATAAGACGATTCTCACTAAAGGTGTATAGAAGTAAGATGATGGATATTTATTGGATCTTCGTATATTCCTAGCCGTGTGGTGTTGGTAATCATGTCAGTCCACTCCCATTTATCTCATACCTTTTTCCATGCTACAATGTCACACTGTCCAACTTCTTTTCTCTTGGTCGCCATCTTCTTCCCTTTCCCTCAAACCTTTCAGCTGTTTTGACCTACTCTAGTATTTCCATTCTCATGAGGCAGAAGACTGGCTGGTTTTGCACTATTTGGTGGTGAACTGATGTATGACAATCTAGATGTCCTGATAACTCACAGGGAGTGAGTTAACAGTGCGGAGGTACAAATAGATCATTACGGTCTGAGGACAATGGCACTGCGAGGAGTTAGTAGAGGATCTGGCCGACGCTCAACACTCAAGGAAAAGGCGAGACGGATGTACAGTCAGACACTTACTGGTGCCATCAGAAAGGGAACTCTTCGCTAGCTGCTGAAGATGTGGACAGGCGCTTATGCGACTGTCCTAGTGTTATGATGTCGATTGTAAATTCAGTATTCAGCATTCTCGTGACATGTCAAAAGAATGCAATTCGTGTGTGTTCTGTTATAACTCTTTCTTGGTGACTTCTTGTAACTTCTTGTAAGACATCTTGATTGCATGTTGTATCTAGTCATGGTGTTCTCTTCATTCTTCTAAGAAAAACTACACCCCAGCTGTTTTCACATAATTGTTTTCAATAATTGATTAGGGGGGGGGGGGGGGGGACTGACAGGAACCTTACACTTTTGAATAGTCATAGTATTTGAAGTTTGAAGTTTGAACAACGGATCAACATCATGGCACACGGGTACACCTACAAGTGCTCCGTTCTTTCTGCTAACTCAAGTCTGAGTCCGAAAAAGTTCCGCACAGTGCACAGGCTCTGTAGCACCGGCAAGGATCCTGAAGTACTTTTGGTAGATTTCCAACTGCCAAGGGATTTTTTACGTGTGCAACAATGCACACGGGCGTCCGATCTCACTAATACAACCATTTTGCTATTCAAATATTTATAAATGTTATTAATTTCTTTAATGTGACTTTTTGTGAAGCTGCATGGTCTCGGGGCATGGTGTACGCCTCGAGTGCTAGGGGTTCCGGGTTCAACCCTTGGTAAGGGCTGGGATTTTTTTTCTCGTGGACTTCGACTTCTAGTATTTCCCCTGAGTAAATTATTTATTATCTTTTGTAAATGATATCACATACCCCTTAAATTTGTTCAAGAGACTTCATGGAATCCGCAGAACACCAAATGGGAAATAATAGCCTTTGCTAGATAGTTTTATATATACATATAAAAATATGTAATAGCCACGGTGGAAATTCAAACACAAAATCACATAGTCGTCTAGCAAGCGTAGTGGCCATTACGTTACCTAGATTTACTAAAGAACTGGTTAGAAACAAAGGGCCAGGCTGTTACTATGCTTTTCATAAACAGTCATACAGAGCTTCTGAAGCGTAGCAGATAATCCATAAAGAAATATTACTTGCATGTCTGTCTGTTTAAATTCTTGTTAGATTTGGACCACGACGGACAGATCAATCCAAAAACTTGACCCTTAGAAACGGAAGTTCGTCAACCAGGGTCAGGTCAAGTCCATGTTTGCGGGCGGGGGAGGAGGCTTTACAAGCTAGAAAACAGGTATGCTATTGGCAACATGCTACATACACATTGTTTGATGTTTATTAAGCCACAATAATGTAAGGTTCCTTTCTGTTACGTCACCACATCACGAGAGATTTGGGGAAATCCCATAGTATGGGTGGTTAGGGTTAGAAGTAGTCGCTATTCATTAAACACTAACCCTAACCCCTCTATACTATGCAATTTCCCTAAATCTCGTGAAGTGGTGATTTAACAACAACAACAAAAAAGAACCTTTTGTAGCGCTGGATTTCAGAAGAGCACACAACAAAGAAGGGAATGTTCTTTGAAATGAAGGCGGCCGGTGTGACGATGATCGCATCATCCTTGGAGAGCCTGCTATGTATAAAAACAAGAGTCTGGCACCCCCGCACAACACCGACAACAGCACAAAACATGTGTGAACTACATAGAAAGATTACATAGTACAGAGGTTCCCAAACTGGGTTCCGCAAGCATATGGCAAGGGTACCGCGGCGAAAAAAAGTTTCAGAACCCCTGACATAGTATATCACAAGAGTAAATTTCCTCATTAAAAAAAAGTCGGGTATACATATACATACAATCCTTGCGTTCACGTGACTGCTGGTTTCGCCAGTTTGATATGACAGTTACGGTTGCCTATATTTGGAGGGCTGAACGGGATTTCTGAATTGTGACCTGTTGGTCTGACATCCAGACTGAGATTTTGCAATCCCAGGGCTGTCAGATATTCGGGTAGCAGACCCCGGGGGGGGGCGGGGGTAAAACGACAAAGTACAATTATGACCGACGCTGCAATGGCACGAAAATGGTCCTTGACAGACTTCTTTTTCTCCTCTTGTTATCTCATCAGCGTCTGTGGCTTAGGCGTCATGAGTGCACTTTGTAATGCCGGGGTGCTGGGTTCGATCCCCGCTGCAGGCAATTTGGCAGCAGACCGTCTTGCGTTGGCTTCGACAATGGTACCGAGAGCCGACCGTGCAGTAAGCAAACTAGTAAATGTAAATTTGCATAGAAAAACAACAACAGCCAAACAAATGCTGCGGTAGGTTCTGCAAAATCCTGTAAGAAATACGCAACAACTAAGTTTTGAACCTCATCGAAGCACTGAATGGAGATATAGAGGTCTATTGTGCGCTTTTTTTCAAAAGCTTTGTATAAATTGCTTGCCCTTTCCGTAAGGTTGTTCTTTGTGCTATTCGTCCATATCTTGCTATGTCTTCCTGTTGCTCTGTGGTATAGTATGTGCTACTTACCGTGAAGCTTGCCAAGAATTAAATCTTCTTGAAAATGATGCACGTTGGGACACTTCACTCGCTGAGGCTTTGAATACTGATAGACCACAGCAAATACGCACTTTTTTTGCAATAATATTAACAACTTGCTTCCCATCCAATTCAAAAGATCTTTGGAAAAAATACAGACTACATGAGTGAAGACATCCTACATCGCTGGCGTGAAACGAAGCAAGATAATAAGGACCTTCAAATCACACCAAATGTATATAATGTCTAAATAAGGCTCAGTCTAGGAGCCGGTTGAAAGAGGCATGAAGTTTTTTTTGTTTTTGTTTCGAACACCAATTACCAATAATGTCTAAAATCATCAGTTTTATGGCGACTCGCCTTTGCAATGACCATAAACAAATGACAGGGACAATCGCTACAAGTGTGTGGACTACATTTGGAACATCCATGCTTTTCACATGGACAGCTATATGTGGCATGTTCACACGTCGGAACACCTTCTGATCTATTCTTGTACGCGCCAGATGGAAAAACAAAGAACATTGTATACCTAAAAAGCACTTCAGTAAACAGGCGTGAAACGAAGCAAGATTTCTATTTTCTTTCTTTTCCATTTAGCCAAACTATGCCATAGCAACGCGTGGCCGGGTACAGCTAGTATATATATATATATATATATATATATATATATATATATATATATATATATATATATATATATATATATATATATATCGTCGTGGTCCATTATATATATATAATGTCTTATTCCTCCTATTATTATTATTTCAACTATAAAATGAGGTACAAATGAATAATTGTTTGCACGGAACGGTGTGGAAGGGCAAAATGTTAGACGGGCATGCGTGCCCAATTCTTAACCCTTTAAAAATAAAGTTTGTTCTCTTCTCTCTCTCTTCTCTGTCTCTCTCTCTCTCTGTCTTCTCTCTCTCTCTCTCTTCTCTCTCTCTCTCCTCTGTCTCTCTCTCTCTCTCTCTCTCTCTCTCTCTCTCTCTCTCTCTCTCTCTCTCTCTCTCTCTCTCTCTCTCTCTGTTTTTAATTTCATTTTTTAAAATTTTTTTTTTATTTCTGCTATCTGACTTTACTTATATGAGGATGCCCGGCTCTCTAGCGGAATTGGCTAAACCGGATTTCGCGGAGACCGGGTGACGTACTCCTTGTGGTCCGGGTTCAATCCCGGGGGTAGGCAGGAAAGCCACATTTTTTCCCAGATTTACGGTATTTATCATGGAATCAAGGCCGAAAGGTTGCGATATCCATAATACCGAGCCTAAGGGTTAACAACTCGTGGCTTCTGCATACTAAAACAAACAAACTTATATAAGGATAGTTGCGCTTGTGATATACTATGTGATCTTGTAATGAACTTCGCACATGTTTTGTGCTGTCGTCGGTGTTAAGCGGGGGATGTTTGTTTGTTTGTTTGTTTGTGTTCACAGGCTGCAACCCCAGGAGGGAAGTCATGGTTGTTTGTTCATTTCTAGACTTTGGCTTAGTTCAAGTAACCTAGTTTCACGCTTGCACCCGTTTTACATATCTGGCCCAACTGTTGCATACTCTCAGTTCCTTGCCTCCCGGGTAGATGCACTCCGACATCCAAGCAATCCCCTAACTGATCGACTCCTACTACATACTTGTTGGGGAGGCAGTGGGTCTGTTCTTGTATTCCCCAACAATGAGACCTCGCAACCCACACGGAGGAATAAGTTTTAAAAAAAAGTAAAGGTCCCTTTTCCACGCCTTTAGGCATATAGGGCTAGACCTATATTTTTATAGACCATTTGGCACAAGATTGGTGATGTGGTCAGCATCACACCGGCCGCCTTTACTTCCCAGGATTGCACCCGGTACCCAGTAAAGGCTGGGTCGACCTGGCAGTCAAGGTCATTTTTGAAAAAAGTCAGGCTCCGCCAGGGAGCGAAACCACGACCTTCCGATCCGCACGCAAGGGTCTAGCCGCTATGCCACGGTGACTCCAACAGGGAGGGATGCAGAGGATAAATGGTGCAATAACTTGTTATTTAATTCTGGCTTCTCCTAAGATGTTGTCAACTTACTTCTATAACTATATTTTCAGGTCATTAAAATGTTGATTATCATCATCTTGGTGTTTCTCATCTGCTGGGGTCCCAAGCTGATCGTTCAGGTCATGAAGAAGTTCCACGCTTCAGTTTTATACACACGGCCAGCATTTATAGTCATTGTAAGTAACTGTTCAGGAGACTTCGCCGTCGCTGGTGTATAGTAGTTAGGGCGCTTGCAAGCCAATATAGTGGTACGAGTTCAATCTCCGTCGGAGTTATAACTAATCTTTTTATAAGCTTTTTTATAAGCTTTCTTTTAGGTTTGCTTTTGTTTGTTTGTCTGGTACCATTTTTGCGTTCTATTTATTTCTGAACAGTACAGCAACGGTGTCTTACAATTGATGGTGGAATTTTATGTCTGAGAAGAAACGACGATGAGGAGGGAAATGGCCACATAACTTGTATAGTATGACCAAGATTATGTGAAGGCCTAGCAAAGTAGGTGACCAAGTCATCCTCCGAGAATGGAGGATGGTAGAGCACCCAAGGACATCCTCTATGGTGAATCATAGATGGACAGAGATTTCAAGGTCAACCACTGCTATGATATAAAGATCTATGCAAGGGGGACATTGTCACAAACCTCTGGTATGACCTTGCCGGTCCGTGGCTCGCTAACTAGGCCTATGACAGACAGACTAACCTACAACACACACTGAACCCGAACGCACACAGAGCACACACGACAATCTTTATTGGAAGTACAGGTAATACATAGACAGTTGACTTCCCGCCGTGTGGCCACCTATTGCCTGGACCCTCTGGCTGGACGGGCTTTACAATCGCCCCGTCCCCAGTACGTGCGACAGGCAATACTCTGGTGTACAAACCACAATCCGGCAGGATACGCTCTCTTCTATCGCCACGCTGACCCAATCAAACTGTCACAGTCTCTGTCTTAGTGCAGGGTCAGAGTGTCCAGGTTAGCCACTCTCTCACAGCACATATACATAAATACTCTACACAAGAACTATCCTATCCTAACACAAAAACTGTACATAAACTATCCAGTCACTAACAGAAATATATCCTAACTTTAATACTATAACATAAAAACTATCCAGTCACTAAACGTCCTCTCTTCCTGACCGACGCACACCGAATGTCCCTTCTTCCTTCTCCCTCGTGTCTCTTAACCCCGTTCACCAGCTCAGTCCCAGAAGCAGTCATCGTGTTACTAAAACACAGTTCAGGCTTTCTTGCTTTATCCTGAGCGCTGGTTTCGCCGTGCGATCACAGAACGGACTTGACCAGTGACGGCCCTGACCTCTGTGTCAACCCTGGGTGCACACCTTACGGTGTGGTACACTGACTGTACTTAATAGGGTTGTGACATTCACCCTTCCTCTGAACTGATACTTCCTGACAAAGTCAAGTATCAGCAAAGCATGGCCTGCCATCATGTACAGTCATGTTTTTTAAATTTTATCGTCAATATTTAGTTACCTAAAAAAAAAATATGTCATGTACTTTTGGGTCAATCACCTAAGGACAAACTATCTGGCACATATTTAATGGGTATATACATTCAATGGGTAAGCTCCTCCCTAATGGGTAGAAATGGTATCAGCCCTTGACACAAATACGTCACTACTCATTACACCTTCAAATCGTATGGGTAATGATATAAATAATAATTTGGGTGGACACCCAAATCGTCCGGGACCCAATTACACCTTACTTCACTTGCTGTGCAAGTAAGACGCCACTGTATACACTCCCAAGCCGTTTAACCAACGACACCGTGATTTATAACAGTGGGCGTCATGGACTATCTCCATAAGGCTTGTCCATGGTTGTGAAAAGGAGTCATGACCTGACTCCCCGACCTACAGTCGTATAATGTGTCCGCGAATCCGCAGTACCTGCCAAGACACAAATCACCCCATATGACCCACAGTGCAAAATAGGCAGTAAACAAATCTGTGGCCAGTTGGACACACTCCCCTCCTCCAAGGATAGTGCTACTCCTCAAATGCAATCTCCATATATGCATTATTAGTTACAACATCATTAACTCTTCATGTGAGTGCCCTTGTAAAAGTACAATCTAACTCTCATTTAAATTGTCAATCATCAATTTTAGAAACCAATAAAAAACAATTACAAGAAAAAAACAATAATGAAAATTTAAAGAAAATTTCGTTGTCACTGCTAAACTAAATTGTCAGTTATTTTAAAGTCTACTAGTTTACAAAACTATCTACTCATAATGCACTATTGTCTAACATATACTTTAACAATTACATTTAGTGCACATAGGACACTCAGTTAATATTAAACTCATTGAAACCTTTAATAAAAATAATGGATATCAGATTAAGTTTCAAAAAAAAACCGAAGAATATTATTATTGCAATTCGAAAATTATAAAACAAAAATGATTGCAAATCAAACAATTAACCATTACTTATGTAATCTAACAAAAATCTTTAGTAAAGAAAATAAAATAAAATATATTTGTAGAATCCAAATGGATTGTCCCACAAATAATTTTACACTGAAAATAAATAAGCAAAATACATACATAATAATTTCACAAACAAAAGTCGTTACACTATATTCATTCCAACAAAACAATAAAGTTTACAAAACAAAATAAATAAGCAAAATATACATGAAATAATTTTCAAACTCAAAATTATTTCCCTTTTATAAATACCATCTCAAAAGTTACAAATCAAAATAAATAAGAAAAATAAATACTGATAAATTACTCATCACAAATCGCAACACAATAGTTACAAATCAAAATAAATAAGAAAAATCCAAAAATAAATTACTCTTCATAAATACTAACACAGTGGTTACAAATCAAAATAAATAAGAAAAATCCACAAATAAATTACTCTTCATAAATACTAACACAGTGGTTACAAATCAAAATAAATAAGAAAAATCCACCAATCCAGTCCTTGATTCTTGGCCTCCCACAGAAAGAATGATGAGGATGATGATGATGACCGAGAACGACAGGCCTCGGTTGATCGGTGTCGGCAGAAACCACACAACAGCACACAATCTTGACCTTCCTCACACTTTTTACTGTCCGTCAAACTATTTCTCCTATTCGTCACTAACTTGTCACGACGCAAACGCAGCCCTATCACATTTAGTCCTTATTAATTACAATCAGTCGGAACAAATACGAAAACGATAACAAACTATCACTTTATAGCGCTACGAGTGACCCAAGCCAACCCCGATGTCGCTATCAAAAATTAAGAGTAGGCCCGAACAACGATGCAATATTTAAGAGAATAAACTCAGCAGCGCCATCACCAACTTACTCGATAGCAACATCAAAATTAAGGGATTAACTCAATCACGTTAGCCCTACAATAGTGAACGACAAAACTTAAAGAAAAATAAATCAGTCAGCTAAACATACAAACTAATCTGTGTCTCCTATTTAGACAAATACATTGGGTTCACAATTAACGCAGACAACTATTACTATCTAGCTACTACTATAGATTCAATTCCCAAGGACGAACGCCCCCATAATCTGTCACAAACCTCTGGTATGACCTTGCCGGTCCGTGGCTCGCTAACTAGGCCTATGACAGACAGACTAACCTACAACACACACTGAACCCGAACGCACACAGAGCACACACGACAATCTTTATTGGAAGTACAGGTAATACATAGACAGTTTGACTTCCCGCCGTGTGGCCACCTATTGCCTGGACCCTCTGGCTGGACGGGCTTTACAATCGCCCCGTCCCCAGTACGTGCGACAGGCAATACTCTGGTGTACAAACCACAATCCGGCAGGATACGCTCTCTTCTATCGCCACGCTGACCCAATCAAACTGTCACAGTCTCTGTCTTAGTGCAGGGTCAGAGTGTCCAGGTTAGCCACTCTCTCACAGCACATATACATAAATACTCTACACAAGAACTATCCTATCCTAACACAAAACTGTACATAAACTATCCAGTCACTAACAGAAATATATCCTAACTTTAATACTATAACATAAACTATCCAGTCACTAAACGTCCTCTCTTCCTGACCGACGCACACCGAATGTCCCTTCTTCCTTCTCCCTCGTGTCTCTTAACCCCGTTCACCAGCTCAGTCCCAGAAGCAGTCATCGTGTTACTAAAACACAGTTCAGGCTTTCTTGCTTTATCCTGAGCGCTGGTTTCGCCGTGCGATCACAGAACGGACTTGACCAGTGACGGCCCTGACCTCTGTGTCAACCCTGGGTGCACACCTTACGGTGTGGTACACTGACTGTACTTAATAGGGTTGTGACAGACATGAATGATAAGTGTTTTGAGGTATATTTTGTGGACTCAAAACTCCATGGACCGTGTTGAGTGGGGGGGGGGGGGGGTGGGGGGGGGGGGGGGGGGGGGGTGTCAAAAAGCGATTAGGAATAAATAAAAACATTTGTGCAGGAAAGTAAGCTTCTTAAGAGAAGCCCACTACATACATGTGATGGCAACAAGTGCCTTGGCGACTGGCGTTGGCGATCATGCCTCTCCCAATCCTCGGTCTGCATCTGTGTGTGTGTTCACACCCTTCCATGCCATGACAAAAGACTGTCAAGAATCGGTTCTTTCGTAATGTCCAACCCCAAATGATGTCCCATGACAGTCCAACATTTACCATAGCGATAAGACTGGGTTTTCCGGCTCTCTGATGCTTTTAACGATCCCTAGATGTGCAGAACTGGCCCTAACCCACCTACGTCCCACGAGAGAGTGCAGCCAGGGTCCCACGACTGCACGCACCCTATCTACCACCCCCTGAAATATTAGACTGTCCCCTGACCTGTGGATTTCCCCTGTTTGGGCTAGGATAGTAAGAAAGCACCCAAGAATCTTCTCATGTTGCCCCCCCCCCCTCCCTTCTACGTCTCTCTTTCCACTGATCTCTCTAGTAGTCACAACATGTTTCATTTTCCCTTTTCTCATAATATGACCAACAAATGATGACTGTCTCTCTCTGATGTTTGTGATAAGTTGTCTTCGAGCATTCGCTTTTTCAAAACCTCTAGGCTGCTTTTTTTTAGCAGTCCCATGGATTCTGAGGATTCTTCTGTAAAACCACATCTCTACAGCCTCAAGTTATTGTTTGGCTTGTTTATTATTTGTACATGTTTCATATATCATGTTAAAATTGGCTCTATATAGAATGAGAGAATTTTTTTTTCTAACCCCATTAACCAACTAAAATGAAACTTGACCCTTGGCTATCTCACTGTTGTAAGGAAGAAAAAGAATTACAATGAATGAATTAACGAACGAACGGACAAACGAATGAACAAAAGAAATTAATCTTTGAAAGAAGAAGAAACGAAACGATTGAACCAACGAATTAATCACTTTCCTTGTCTCCACAGCTGGTCATCAGTTGCCTGCCTTACTTCCAGTCATGCATTAACCCTCTCATCTACTTCATGATGTCCAAAAACATCCGGCAAAGTATCCGACACATCGTCTGCTCACACGCCACCTGCAAGCGCTGTTCCCGCCGCCAACTACCGGAGTCTCCAACACATGAGCTCATACAAACCAACCAGAGCCACGCAGCAACAACAGTGGACTACTATAGAAGTTTTGGCAACCACAAACCAACAGCTCACTTATGAGAATTTAAACACACGGCTGACTGACTGACTTTCTACCCCACCAGGACATCACACCACCGACAAACACCCGATGACACAAAGTGCCACCATGTGGATGAGGATTGCCGTGGAGAGGTCCCAGAAACCGCGTTCAGACAATTGTCCATATTCATGGCCTGCCCATATTGCGGCCCCTGGAAAAAGCCATTATATCAAACACACAACAACTTACCACCATTTATATACAGTTCACGAACAGTCAGGCAGAGTTCATTAGAGAATGTGGTACTTTTCTTTCAGTTCACTCCATCTCGGCGACTCCTAGACTTCGTGGCGAGAATAGTCCAATATTAGGAGGGGAGCGGGTTAGTTTTAGTAGGTGTTTATTTCACAACCTAATACCCCTATACTATGGGACTTTCCATGGAACTGCCCACAAAATCTCAAAGTCCCTAAGATGGGGTGAATTAAAAGAAAAGAACCAAGAATGCAAAATTAGTCAAGCCAGTGTAAACCCCCCCCCCCTTTCCCCTTTTTCCCCCAAAGGTGGCCCATCAGGCATATGGTGCTATCTCAGATTTTTATACAACAATCGACACTCAAAGGTCTGATGTGATCGACAGGACGCATACTGCCTTTACTTCCCAGGACATTATGTGGTATCCATTTTAAGGTGGGTCAACCTGGGACCTGATGTATTTTTTTATCTTCTCTATTGGGTTACGAGCCTGAGATCCTTGGGCTTAAATAACATCCAATATAGTTTTATCTATTTAAAAAAAAAACATTGAGTTATGGCCCTTGCCTTTCACAGCTTTTATCTGGCAAGTATTTATTTCCGGTGGTCACATGTGTGTCAGCTTTTTAACTAACCAGGCATGTGTATTTTTTTCGTATTTGTTGGAATTGCATATTTATGTAATATGCTAATGAATGCTCCTTAGCCGCTACGTTGACTTGTCGATCGTGTTTGTGATAATGCAAAGCCAACTATTTCTTTTTGTTTGGTTTGTTATTTTTACGTGATATCCCTTCAGTAATTTGAACACACTTTAACAGGCGTCATCTATCGATTTTATTCAATGTTATGTTAAATTACCATACAAAAACAAAGTGTAGTTTGATATTTTCTCAAAAGATATCTTTATATTTATATTATTTACATGAATATTACATGTGTGGCACTAAGGAAAGAATTAAAACGAGGCGCGAAGCAATCTTAATGAACACTCTGGCCAATGTTGCCCAGACAGACAGTAGAATAGGTTGAGTTAATAATAAGTGTCCAACGATTCGCTTACAAGACAAAGAGGACGATATACTGAGCACAACATCTGCAGATGAGAACAGATAATCAAACAAATCGAAGCGGATTTTTACTTCATAATTGACTTGCGCACTCTTGTCGACATAGCCTAAAATGAGTAGCTAGTCTTCATCCACTTCTAGTCGTTCCTGCTATTCACCCATTTCTTTACTTTGACCTTGTTCCAGAACTGAAGTCTTGAGTGCGCATCCGGTTTACAGATCTTCCTTATTTGGGTGCAGGCTTAAGCTTCGTTGCGTCACAGACAGATGCACTACGGCTTCAGAGTAACTACCCCTATGTAGTTGACTTCTACTAAATGCTTATTGGAAGGGAGGGGGGATGACAGTGGGTCTGTTTTTCTTCTCCATACAATGGGACCCACACAGGATATACAAGTGTCATTCTGCAGCCTTTTGTCTTGCGTACTGAACGAACCACGTTAACGTAATGGCAAAAAGCTCGCCAGCAGGTTCGAATGTCTATGGTTCAAATCCGCATTAAAAAAAGTAATTTTTTTTTCAAAGTTGACTTGGGCCCGCAGGTTTACCTAGCCTAAAACAGGTACCGGTTAGTGTACTGGGAAATAAAAGCGGCCAGTGTGATGTTGATCATATCGTCCTAAGGTGGAAGGGAAGAAGAAGAAGAAGAGGACATGCGCCAAATGTGTGGGAAGGGTCCTGTGTTTTTTGTGTACTGATAATAAATTCTGCTTTACTTTTTTTTTTTTTTTTAGTAAGGCTATCCATTTGTGGATAAACATGGCTACAGCGCCACACGGCATGGACTTATAGAATAAGACAGGAGACATAAGTCTGTGGATAAACATGACTACCAACGCCACACGGCATGGACTTATAGAAGAAGACAGGAGACAGAAGGCTGTAAATAGACATGACTACCAACGCGACATGGCATGGACTTATAAAAGAAGACAGGAGACAGAAGGCTGTAAATAGACATGACTACCAACGCCACACGGCATGGACTTATAGAAGAAGACAGGAGACAGAAGGCTGAATATAGACATGACTACCAACGCCACACGGAAGGACTTATAGAAGAAGACAAAAGACAGAAGATTGTGGATAAACATGACTACCAACGCCACACGGCATGGACTTATAGAAGAAGACAGGAGACAGAAGGCTGTAGATAGACATGACTACCAACGCCACACGGAAGGACTTATAGAAGAAGACAAAAGACAGAAGATTGTGGATAAACATGACTACCAACGCCACACGGCATGGACTTATAGAAGAAGACAGGAGACAGAAGGCTGTAGATAGACATGACTACCAACGCCACACGGCATGGACTTATAAAAGAAGACAGGAGACAGAAGGCTGTAGATAGACATGACTACCAACGCCACACGGCATGGACTTTGAGAAGCAGGAGGAGGCAAACCTGAGCATGAAGCAGGTTAATGAGCAACTTTACTGTGTATACATCTGGGCAAGATTTAAAACCAAACGAAATGTGTATCAGCGAGCTTCACAATATAACAAACACAAACAAAACGTGAACGTTGTGGCTATGGAGCCTTCATCGGCACATACATAAATTAGACAATACTACACAAATACACAACATCACTTATCTTCGTATATCGAGGCAGTCAAGTCGATGTCTAGCCAATAGTCTGGCGAGGCATGAGGGAACATATACATATACACCAGGGGCAGACAGAAAGCGAATTAATAAAGGTCTAGAGATTAAAACAAAAACTTATTATAATTTATGAAGAAATAAGTAGAAAAGTAAGTAGACTGCGATTATTTATTAATAAACAACAAAGGAAAATGTATCAACAACTAATCAGTCTACTGAAATTTATTAATAAGCAACAAAGAAAAATATATCAAGAAACAATCAACTTACGAGAACTGATTAATACCAAGCAGATCCGTCACACTACAATAACAGTAATCTAATTCCTAGGTTTAGGAAACTAGACTTCTTCTTCTTCTCTGGTCTTGTTCTACCTTTAATCGTTAGAACTTCAAGAGATATCGGGTACGCGCTTTGGCATGTGCGACGTAGTTTGGTATTTACTGCTTCGGATTTTCCATCTATCCATGATTTGCATGGTCGACCTCTGGTTCTGCTTCTATAATGTGGCTCGTTGGGTGCACGTCTGGTGATAGTCTTGACATGTCCAAATCGTTTGATCTGTTGCCTCTTTATGTAGTTTAGTACTGGTTTCTTTCCTAACATTGTCATTTCGGATCCTGTCTATTCTAGTTACATTTAGAATTCGTCGTAAAACTATAGTGGATGAGGAAGTCCACTGCAGTAAAAGTCTAACATGCAAAAGAAGCAAAGTACTCATTTTGTGGTGTAGGTAAATAAAATTCCAGGTTTGCAGGCAGCAAACTGTTGGCTACAAAAGAGATAGCCCATGATATATGAGATGTTCAATATACGGAAGTAAGGTTAAACAGTCATGAGCAGGACGTGACGGTTCCTTGGATGAGCTCAGTACGAGAGCACCATGTATTTGCACTGCATTTGTGGAAGCCTCCTTGGATGGCGGGGAATGCTCATGTTCTGCCCCTGCCTTCTCTTGAGCGCTGATCAGCATTATGTGGCTTCTCTGGGTGAGCCTGATTGGGAAATAAAGATGACCACACAACAATAAGACTACCATGTCCTCAGAAACTAACCGGGAAGGCTAACCCGGTCAACAAATGCCAGCAGAAGTTGGATGTGTTGGCCGAAAGGTGCAAATATCGCAGCCATGCTATAAACGAACACAACGCAATTACATATTCGGATGAACGCAGAAGAAAAAGAAGAAGAAGAAGAAGAAGAAGAAGAAGAAGAAGAAGAAGAAGAAGAAGAAGAAGAAGAAGAAGAAGAAGAAGAAGAAGAAGAAGAAGAAGAAGAAGAAGAAGAAGAAGAAGTAGACGAAGAAGAATTCGTCGTAGACATTTAATTATGTTGCTTATGTTTTTCCGTGGCCGTGGGGTCTTAGGCTAAAGGGGCAGTAGCTGACCAGGCGGGATGGATTCCGTCTGGTTAAATACGCTCTTAAACTGCAACAAGCCTAGAAAGCCGGCAGTGGATTATATCTTTTTCGAAGTTAACTATAAAAACTTCGGAGCAAAGACTCATTTATACAGTCAGCAGTTTATATGACATGTCTACATATGTGTCTAAATTTCATTATTAAAATTAAAAAGAATTTAATCTCCCAAGTACACTTCTGAGTTGTTGATGTGTTTATTTATCTGTTGGGTATAATGCAATACAATTGGCAACGATCCGCGGGTCAACTGCAAGGCCTCCGCGGGCTTGATTTGGTCCGCGGGCCGCCAGATCAATAGCTCTGCTGAAGGCAAACCACTGGATAGGAAAACAGGATTGAACGGTGTGGCTTCTGTGATACAGACTGTTCACAACCGGGTCAACTTCACAGAGTTGTGACCCCAGAGTCGAGTAGTGACCCCAGAGTCGAGTAATGACCACAGAGTCGAGTAGTGACCCCAGAGTCGATTGCAGCTGATGTGAAACTTCCTTCTCTGCTGATACACCCGCTGGACTGACAGGCATGAATCACCATTCTGAAAATGATTCACCGGTGGACTTTGTTTCACCCCGTCACTTATTTGAAAAAAATTCAGCTCGTCTTTCTTGCGAGAAGTAGGGCTGCTATCTTTGAACTGTCACACGTCGATTTGTGTTGTTTTGCGCACATTGTTCTGCTTGCCATTTCGTTAAGCATTTTAGTCACAGTACTTTTTTTTATCATTACGACATCACTGTCTGTCTGCACTATGTGCCATATGCTTAACACTCTTGACATCCTTAAAAACAATATTGACAGTTACAAGACAAGGGCCTGGTTATTGTAATTTTTATCACATTTTTCAAGTTCTCATTTAAGCTCCCCGGACACTATGCATGTTGTTGTTCGTCCATCGCGAGGGATGAAGACCACTTTCATCCAAAGTAGTAACGATCAATGATTATGAGTACGAAGGTGGCAGATTAGTCCAATATTAGCCTGAAAAGTTCTTGAGCAGTGCAGACAACAACAGATGGAAGCCACAGTAAGTGTGGGATTAGTAGTACGATTCTTTCTAGTCTGCCTTCGTTTCTCTGCCTGTGCAACCTCTGTTGCCTGGCAGGCTGATGCACCATGCCTAAGGAACGTACGGCATCCAGAAAGGTCTTGTACAGCAGCCTCCGACGTCGCTGGGTTGATGCCACAAGAATTGAGAGCAGCCTTGAGAGTGTTCTTATAGCCCTTTGTCTCTCCTACACTATACATAAACCAGATGACAATGACTTACTGAATGCTTACTGTGCTGGTAAAAATATCACAATCCTGTCTCCCGAAAAGTAATTAATTTTGGACAGGAATTAGCATTCTTTCGTGAGAGGAGACACTTTGTTTTAAATATTTCATATTCCATTAAATATTTTACCACACTCACAAACGTCAACCTATGGATACATACATGTCAGTGAAATCGTGAAACATCCGTCTGTCTCACATAGAGGGGTCAAATGGTGAAACATCCGTCTGTTTCACATATAAAGGTGAAATCGTGAAATATCCGTCTGTTTCACATAGAGGGGGGAAATCGTGAAATATCCGTCTGTTTCACATAGAGGGGGGAAATCGTGAAATATCCGTCTGTTTCACATAGAGGGGTGAAATCGTGAAACATCCGTCTGTTTCACATAGAGGGGTGAAATCGTGAAACATCCGTCTGTCTCACATAGAGGGGTGAAATATCCGTCTGTCTCACATAGAGGGGTGAAATATCTGTCTGTCTCACATAGAGGGGTGAAATCGTGAAACATCCGTCTGTCTCACATAGAGGGGTGAAATCGTGAAACATCCGTCTGTCTCACATAGAGGGGTGAAATCGTGAAACATCGGTCTACTTTAGTTTTAACCTAACTAGATTAAATCGTCTAAAACTAGCCCCCTCGGTGGTGATCTACTTGGGAGGAAAAGTTGGTGCACTTATGTCGTCCTCTCGATTTTTTTCTTCTTCTGTTTTAGTGGTCATCGGTTGTAAACTTCTGGTTGTTCGTCCACGTCTGAAATTTAGTCTTATTCCAGAATTTGAATTGTGAGTTCATATTTGTTTTACAGATCTGCTTATTTGAGTACAGACTGCTAGTTAACTTTATCGCCTCTCTTGCAACAGCTCTCCAACTTTGGAGCAGTGCTGCCAATGATGAGTTTTTTACCCCAAGATCTGGGTTTTTATTTGATGCCTTGGGCTCAAATTTAAAAAATATATATATATATACCCTTATATAAAAGTGGGTAAATGTTTCGTTTCTTACTATAAAATTTGTACTTTTTAACAATCTGGGTTTTTTAATTTTGTTTTTTGTTCAGCTTAGCTGGGTTTTTTAAAAAATCCTATTGCCGGCACGGCTTTGGAGGAATAATCACTGATTAATAAGCCATTTTTTACAACATGCTCGAAAGCGAGGCAATTGGTCTATTCGTTCTCTTTGTTTTTTCGTGTGTACCCAATAATGGGTTTCCGAAGTCCATATGGGGACTCTTGACCTTGAACAGGGATTGTTAACACAAGTTTGGACTGAAATGTCCAACACTCGTCAGTTTTCCCACTCTTACCTAAAAGAGTTAAGATGTCTAGCTCATTTCCCCAGCATCAGATGGAAGAGTTAACACATTTCTGTTCCGTAAGAAAAAAAAAACACACACACACGCACATACACACACAGTCCACTTTATGAAGCAGACTAAATCTGTTCAAATTAGAGACTAGTGTCGTATCTCAAAGTCACCCCAACCTCGTTTAGAGTTCATATTCTAATTAACAACACCATGCACAGAAAACAACAAGAGAACAAGCTACAACGAATATCGCCAGGCAACAAATATATTTCAGAAGTATTAGAAACAAGCATAAATGTGACAGTAATTTTCTGGTGTAAACAGTTTCAAAACCCATGGTCTTTGAATGTTGATTTTCTTCATGTTTGATTTGAGAAATGGTTGAATCAATGACTCAGTGGCAGTTACAGAATATTTATAAAACTCTACATACAACTGTTTTGAGACCTTCAGATTTAAAATCATATTGTCTTTCATTGTTCAGTTGCAACTCCTGAGTTAGAAAAGTGTCAACTTTATGTCAGAATGTGGATGAAGAACTTGGCATGGCATTCTTCTGTGTCAAGAAATTAGACTGTCGTATAAATTCCTCCGCCTAAACACTCATTCTTTTTTAGTTTCCGTTTAGTCTTACCAGCTGTTTCAATGTATTCCAGTTATTCTGTTCTCACAAGTGAGTACATCCCTATTTAAAAAGTTAACAGGTCATTTACAAGTTATGTTCAAGTTGTAGGCATCAATTTGTTTGTCTCAAGACAAGGCAAAATCTTCTGTCCATCTTGTATCTTGACACACACACAATGATAGTGATGAATGAAAGTGATGCCTACAGTAGGTCACTCTCACAAAGTGACTAGATCGTTATTGCACAGATCTGTGAGACAGTGGTGACCTGATGATGGCAGAACTATATTACAGTGTCAATACCTAGATGGCTGATTCTCAGGATATGCTGTAGAGACCGTCAGATTATAAAGTGCACGACAACTGAGACTGAGACACTCCATGGTGGCAGTAGAGGCTGATCCTATGTCAGTAGTGGCCTGGTAGAAAGCAGAATGGAGATTACAGACCAGAGAGTGACAGCATAAACAAAATCACCAGGAAAGAACAAACATCAATTTTCAGGCTTCGGACTGGACACTGTGGTCTTTAGGCAATTAGAAATATCAGTATTAACTGGGGCACTTGCATGGAACTAAAACATTATGCATAAAATACAAGAACAAATAACAAAACTTCAAATAAATATTCAAAAATAAATTCTGCTACCAAAGATAATTTAGAATAAATGACAAAGAACTTTCTATAAATGAATAATGTAAATAGAAATACAGAATAAGTATAACATTAACAAATATTTAGGCATCTGAAGTCTGTTACTAAAATACTGCTTCCAGCACAAAACATTCAGGAAAACCACTTTTTAAAGTCTTTACATATTCCTCCAACTATAATATGTTACCAAAGTATTATGCTATAAAAGCAATTTTTTCTAACTACTTTTCAAAGTCTTTACATCTCCCTCCTGCTATGTTACCAAAGTAATAGGCTATTGGGACAAAATATTTAAGAAAACCACTGTTTGAAGTCTGTACATCTTACTCCTGCTATAATATATTATTAAAGTAACAGGCTACCAGAACAAAATACTTAAGAAAACCACTGTTTGAAGTCTGTACATCTTACTCCTGCTATAATATATTATCAAAGTAACAGGCTACCAGAACAAAATATTTAAGAAAACCACTGTTTGAAGTCTGTACATCTTACTCCTGCTATAATATATTATCAAAGTAACAGGCTACCAGAACAAAATACTTAAGAAAACCACTGTTTGAAGTCTGTACATCTTACTCCTGCTATAATATATTATCAAAGTAACAGGCTACCAGAACAAAATATTTAAGAAAACCACTGTTTGAAGTCTGTACATCTTACTCCTGCTATAATATATTATCAAAGTAACAGGCTACCAGAACAAAATATTTAAGAAAACCACTGTTTGAAGTCTGTACATCTTACTCCTGCTATAATATATTATCAAAGTAACAGGCTACCAGAACAAAATATTTAGGAAAACCACTGTTTGAAGTCTGTACATCTTACTCCTGCTATAATATATTATCAAAGTAACAGGCTACCAGAACAAAATATTTAAGAAAACCACTGTTTGAAGTCTGTACATCTTACTCCTGCTATAATATATTATCAAAGTAACAGGCTACCAGAACAAAATATTTAGGAAAACCACTGTTTGAAGTCTGTACATCTTACTCCTGCTATAATATATTATCAAAGTAACAGGCTTACCAGAACAAAATATTTAGGAAAACCACTGTTTGAAGTCTGTACATCTTACTCCTGCTATAATATATTATCAAAGTAACAGGCTACCAGAACAAAATATTTAAGAAAACCACTTTTTAAAGTCTTCACATCTTCCTCCAGCTATAATATGTACTATGCTAAAAAAAGCAATTTTTTTTCCAACTACTTTTCAAAGTGTTTACATCTCCCTCCTGTCATATTTTATTAAAGTACTATGCCACCAGATAAATTTTTTTTATATTTGTGTTGTAATTTTTTTTTAAATAAAAACTACTGTTAAAAGTTTTTACAATTTCCTCCTCATATAATATGTTACCAAAGTACTATGCTGCCAGGAAAACATTTTTAAATGTTTAGGAAAACCACTTTTGAGTCTTTACATCTTCCTCCAACTATGTTACCAAAGTACTATACCAGAACACCTTTTAGTCTGTACACCTCCCTTCTGGTATATGTTACCAAAGTACTATGCTACCAGAGCAACATTTTTAGAAAAACCACTTTTCAAAGTC
>CAJHNH020005009.1:0-27238 GCA_905116865.2 Candidula unifasciata
AGGAGGAGGAGAAGCATAGAGATGGCCGTGCTGAAAGAGGCGAGAGAGAAAGCCAACAGAGAAGTCACCCGACTAGTGCAGGCTTAAGCAGAGGCAAAAGTGGCCGAGATGACAGCAAGAACAGAGTGCGCCCGGTTACAGAACAAAAGAGAGACAGCCTCAAAGAAACAAAATGTCAGCAGGGCCGACAAGAGCACAGTCACTGAAGCGTTAGTGACGAGGCACCAGGCACAACTGACAGATTCCACTATAAGCGAAGATTAAAGCACTGAAACAGACAGAGAAGTTCGTCACACAAAAATTCCCAGAGAAGAGTACCGAAATCAGCGACCCTGAGGTACAAGAACTTTACCAGAAAATTAATAAGCAAATCTTCCCGCACAAGCTGATTGTGCGTCAAAACCGTGTCTACACAGAATATGACGGGGAAGACTGAAAGAAGAGGAGAAAAGCCTAACACCTGAGGAATACCAAGCCAGACAAGACTGGTTCCTCCAACTCTTCAAAAAAATGAAAACAGCCGCCACACGACATTTCGACAAGGAAGCACAAAAGCAACGTCAAACGCCAAGGAAGCTCTTTGATTCTGAGAGGGTATTGCATTAGAGGCCTGGGGGCGGTGGAGGGGGGGGGGGAGGGGTGACATTTGTAGTTTATCAAGTTTAGCACTTGAAAATACTGCTGTGAAACATGCACATACCATACATAACATAAATATAAATGATTGATGGTTATTATTATTATTATCACTAGACTACTACAACATACAATTATGTACTGTTATTTAATAATTAGTAACAAACGCAGTCAATATGAACTTGATTTGTGTAATAATGTGTAATTCAGAGCAGTTTTCTTAACAGTACTTTTAGCAATACTAAATATTTATCCTCAAAGTATAAACAGCACAAACCCATGTGTCCAGTTTTATCTTCCTGGATGAAATCAGTTCCCTATCACTGTGAATTTTTTTGGTAATTGTTAAAAAATATATCACACGTGTTTTAGAAAACTGCATGCAACAACACGTATAGGTATCATGAACAGTATATTTTTTCTAAAGAGTAATTAAGGCACATTAAAAAAAAAAGATACCCGGTCCCGTTGTTCAAAATAGTTTCTGGAACAAGACTAAAGCCCAGAAGTAGATAAACAACCAGAAGTTTATGCCATAGTTTACAGCCAGTAATCGTGAAGCAGAAAACGATTCACACAAATAAACACAGACCATACAACTTCAGATATGCATAAGAAGTATATGAACAATCAGACGTTTCTTGCCAGAGTTTACAGACAGTGTTCGCAAAGCAGAAGACGGTTCACAAAAATGAACATAGATCATAGAACTGTAAATATGCATAAGAGGTAGATGAAAAAACATAGGTTTCTGCCAGAGCTTACAGCCAGTGTTAGTGTAGCAGAAGACCATTCACAAAAATTAACAAAGACAAAACAACTGTAAATATGCATAAGAAGTAGATTAACAACCAAAAGTTTCTTGCCAGAGTTTACAGCCAGTGTTCGCGAGGCCGAAGACGATTCACAAAATTGAACAGAGACCTGCAATTATGCATAAGAAGTAGATGAACAATCATAAGTTTCTGCCAGAGTGTACAGCCAATGTTTGCGAAGCAGAAGACGATTCACAAAAATGATCACAGACCATACAAGTGCAAAAATATATAAGAAGTAGATAAACAACCAGAAGTTTCTGGCAGAGTTTACAGCCAGTGTTCACGAAGCAGAAGACAAAAATGAACAGACCATACTACTGCAAATATGCATTAGAAATAGATGAACAACCAGAAGCTTGTTGCCAGATTTTGTAGCCAGTGTTCGCGAGGCCGAAAACGATTCACAAAATTGAACGGAGACCATACAACTGAAAATATATATAATAAGAAGACGAACAACCAGAAGTTTCTTCCAGAGTTTACAGTCAGTATTCGCAAGGCCGAAGACGATTCACAAAAATGAACACAGACCATACAACTGCAAATATGCATAAGAAGTTGATAAACAAACAGAAGTTTCTGCAAGAGTTTACAGCCAGTGATCGTGAAGCAGAAGATGATTCACAAAAATAAACACAAATGGTCGGATTAATATTAGTGTACTTTTACAACATATAATTTTACTGTTAGTCAACAATTAATAGAGAAGCAAAGAGTGACTTGCTGTTTGAGGTTAGTTAGTAAATATTGTTTTCATCCACTTACACAGAGCTCCGAAATATCTTGACACAATTTATCCACAGTGTAGTTGCACCTTTTATGCACAGTCAATATGAAAGCAATAGATTTCTTCCAACACAAGATATTTTGCACCTGACAACTGTCAATATTCTACATATATGGCTTCTAGATTACATGTTTGTATTTTACCAAAAAGTAAGATTTCCACATTAAAAGTAGAAAAAAATATATACAGCCAGTTGAAAAAATCCAAATTACTGACTAGACGAAGAGATACACACATTTGAAAACGACTGTCTCTCGTAAATTTAAATTCAAATTGCTGTAATCTAACAGCAAAGTTTAAAAATCTTGTATATCCACTTAACAATATCCGTTTGTCGATTTGTAATACGAATTCATTCAGAACACAACTTTATAAAAATGTACACAAATGGTTCGAGGAATAATATAAGTACACTGCTACAACATACAATTATACTAGTAGTTATTAACATTTTTTTCCCACACCTGGAGATTGCTCCAAAAATCTGACATAGTATATCCACAGTAAATGTGCACCACTTATACTAAGTATGCACAGTCAATATGAAAGCAATGGGTTTTTTTTCCCACCGTAAATTTTATAACAATATTATAGCACTGCTAAATATGTTTTCCTCTGTATTGTTTACAAGTCATCACGTTCATAAATACACTAACACATGCGGGCTATTCTTTACGTGGTATGAATTTTTCCATTTCTCCCTCATATCAGAATCACTTGGAAATTCAAATACGGTTACATTTTCACATAAATGGATACATCATTTTCTATACATTGTTAAAACCAAAGCCCATATGTATATTTGTACTTCCGACTAAATCACGTGACATTTTGGCGAGGTCTCCTCGAAAATTGGTTAAATAATACGGCTGCAAAAAAAAAAAAAAAAAAAAACAGAAACAAAACTATTTAAATCAAGCCTGATAGCACGTTCTGTTAGGCTTCCCCAGGTGGAGACGGTACGGCGGGTTCAAGTAGGATGACGGGATTCCCATTTAAGATGGCCTGGGTCAGACATGAATGAACGACCATAAAAGTAGCCGGTTCTATCTGTATTCTGTTTACACCGATTATCGGGCGGCGTGTACCAAACCTGATGTCCCACATTGTGGAAACAACTTCTGGAGGAGGGGCGCATTTGACATCATCTAGTTTCATCCTAGGAAGAGGGAATGCAACCCTTGTTTTTAACTACTACATTGATGTCTATCATTTCTTGCAGTTGTATTTTATTTTTCGCGATCTATATTAAGCCGTCAGAATATTGCAAGTTGTAAAGAGCGTGCAAACCAACTGATAGTACTGGCATAATATAGTAGTATGTAAGGACACAATTCACAGCTACATGCTTCTTTTTTTTTTAAACTCTAGCTTATGTTTACTTAACCATTTACTCAGCGCTACCCTCTTTTTTAGGACGCAGTTGGCACCTGCCTTTAATAAAGTGGACGTGAGTGAACATGGCTAGCGATGGGTTTCGTTTCGCTGTGTGATGGTCAACAGTGGTTTGAATATGGTTGAGCTAATGTACGAACGAGGAGTATTAACCGGACCCGCTGAAGATAAAAGGTTAAAATATACTTTATAGAGTAAATTCGGAAAAAGGGAGAAAACAAAATGCATTTGATGCTAGTCTTATATAGTTAAATACAAATTTGATAGAACAAGGGTTATTGATTGGCCCTACAGAAGAGGACAGGTTATAATATTGATTATACAGTAAAATATGAAAAGTATAAAACAAAAGGCACATGATACTAGATTTATACAGAAGAAAGAAGAAAGCTGTACATATATGTATGGTTGACGCAGATAGGAAGTAAATATGTTGTACAGTAACACTCTTTAAAGTGATAACATGGAGGTTATAAGACTAGGGTTACATTAGCTATGAACAGTAGAATAAAAAAAAGCTATTAGCATGCCGTAGAGGCTGCTAAAATGCTGTATTTTTTTCACAGGTTTCAAAGTGAATTGCTTGGAGAGGTTGGTAATTGTCAGTAATGTAGTCAAATGTGAATTTACATAGAATATTAAGAAAATTGGTCAGGATGGTCAAGGTGACTTGTTAAATGATATTTTCTCAGTGGACAGTGGTGGTCAGGTAGTGGTGCGGTCAAATATGGTTTCTAAAGGTAAGTAGGAAAATGTGTTAGGGATATCAATGTCAGGGGTTAGGTCCTGTAATGTGAAGATGCTAGGTAGTCAGTAGTGATAAAGGTGGGAGTCAGTGTGATTTTTATTTATGAAAATACAGAACCTCACTGCAAAGAGACTTTCTCTCCTTTAACATACATATTAGTCACATATTTGTAAGGTCTTTTTTATATCTTTCACTAGCATCTTTACTGAAAGCAAAGATGTGTGTTCAACAATAGAAATAATCTTGCTGATATTTTTAACTTGAAAAACTATTAGGAAAAGAAATGGCTCTATTACCACATAGCCGTGGGACACCTTTAGCTAAAGACCCAGTCGCAATCAGAAATATAAGTGAATGAGTGCGAGTGTGTGTGTGTGCATACGTGTGTGTGTGTTGTTTGCCTTATTTGTTAACCTGTTATGAGTGTTATGTGTATCGAGCTGGACATATTTTTAATTACAAAACCATCCTTCGCTAATAGTAATACAATTAGCGATAAAAGGCTTTAGTCCAAGAACCTTGACACCTACATATTGCAAAAACGTCTAAAAGCAAGACGGCGACCTTTATAGCAATGACCGTTTTTGTTTGCTCATTTGAGTGAGACCCTACACCTTTGTCTGTATAGACGACCAATGGTACGGATACAATGAAAATATACGAAACAATTGAACACGTAATCTTAAAATGGGTCAGACATAACAACACCTTTTCTTACCGCCATCAATAGTTGAAATCTCCAGACCTACATTTGAGATATAAATCAACACAGATGAATCCGTTGTTGCTTACACATGCATCATTGCAGTGCATTACATACAATTTGATAAGATGATTGTTAAAAAAATACACAGTTTTGTGGTGCCCAAAAAATCTAGGGAGGTCCTATGTAAAGCCTGCAATGACAGCATCTTTAATGGTACCATCTCAGAAATATGGCTGCCTAGCTATTTAATTCAGCTAAAAAAAAAACTGCTAAAGACGCCACGTACATAAATGGCTATAGAATCATTGCCATGCATAACACATGAGGAAACACATTGAAAAAGATAATAGTGGGAAGACTGGCAAGCCATCTTGAAATACATCAGCTCTCATCCCCCCAACCCTCCCCACCCCCACCAATACACTTGAAGGATACAGACATAACACGGAGACATGGCCTAATGCTGCCGTCTTTGCACATGACACATTTGAAGGTTTTCAAGCAAGATTTGAAACATGTGCAGTCGCCATAGATCTGGAGCACAAAGTTTCCTTCCACCAACTAATGTGTCAGTTAACTGAATTCCCCCCCCCCCCCTTTTCCCCCCTCCAACATTTCATTCGATGGATATCTACCGCACTTTTCCAGAGAACGGTCGTGCTTCGATGTGGTAGTTGGTCTTCTGAGCCGATAACAATACATCCTGGTTTGCCACAGGGTTCTCCATTGTCTCCTACCCTCTTTAACGTTTACAGTCAAGATCACAGGAGAACTGAGTGGCAGAACAACTCTATCATATGCGGCTGACATCCACGTGTACTGAAGGGGCAGGAACAGAGATGACATTGTTTTAGATCTACAACAGGAACAAGATCGCATATCATCCTTTTGCAAAACCTGAGGGGCAACAATTAATCCATCTAAAGCGACAGTCACCTGGTTCTCATTAAATAATCACCTTTCCAAAACACCAATGCCTGGGTGATCATGGAAGTGATCATCTGCCATGTTCGGTACTGAATTCCAAATCCAGGAAAGTCAAGGCTTCAAGAGCTTATAGGCCTTTCAAATATGAGCGGACTAACACCCTTCTTGGACTCCTCCGACAGAGGGCATGTAAGTAAGAGGGCCGGCAGATATACTTTTTGTGCAGCCTCCATGGTGGACATCAGAGGTTAAACAGGCATGGATTTTAAAAAGAGCTGCAATAAAGCGTTTAAAGAAAGTGTGACAGAGAGCCCTAAGCTCACAGGAGGGGTTGGAGTGCGCGGAAAGAGATAAGAAAGATAAGAGAGTTTTGCAACCGCTGTGCGTCAAAGGCTAAAAAAAAAAAGCAAAATGGGAGCATTTTATTGATGTGATTGGGACATTGTGAAAGTTTTGGAAGATTCATTGGCAGATGCTCAAGAAAGATCCGCCCAACGTAGTAGGAGCAATTCATAGAGATGACGGTATGCTATTAACTACAGTTAAAAAGAAAGGGGGGGGGGGGGGCTTTCCTGAAGAGGCTCATTTCACAGACAGACTACAATGATGGAGATAACAGAGATAGAGTAAGAGCAGATCTGGCAGCCATCTCAAAGAACAAACATTATGAAGACATCATATAGGTGGAAGATATAAAACGTGTTCTGAAAAGGGCGAAAGAAACTGCACCCGGGCCCGACGGGGTTAGATATTCCCACATGAAAGACATAAGTGATGCAAACCTGTTAGAGATGACTGTTTGCTTCAACCAGAGCATAAGGACAGCTTCAGTCCCAAAAGAGTCAATGCACAGCTACCTGATTCCACTTCTTAGCCTGGCAAGAATCATTTTAAACTTGGCGGCTTCCGGATCATAACCCTACAAAACACCTTTAGTAAAGTGCTAAAGAATATAGTGGCGGGTATGCTACAAGAATTTTTGGATCAAAGAAATCTCCTTCCACGAGGATTGGGAAGGTACCAGCCGGGAAAGGACACATGGTCAAATGCAGCCAATTTTGCCTTTGATACATTCGAAGGTTTCCATACCAGACAGGAAAGAGTGGCAGCGGCACTCAATTTAGAACGCTTACAACAGAGTCAGATACTGTATCTTGATGAAAGCTCTTATTGAGAAGGGAGTATGTTCTTGGTTGGTGAACTTGATAGCAGCTGTTAGTATACTCGCCGGGTAGCTCTCCGCCTGGGTTCATGGACCTCTGAACCATGTATTATAGCTCCAGGACTACCACAGGGATCTGCAATTTAACCTGTACCATTCAATGCTTTTACGAGCACGATTGCCTGCCTGGGAAATCATAGAGTTGGTAAAATACTGACATTTGTAGATGATGTTCTAATATAGAGGAAGGGGAGAGGTCGGAATCAAATAGCTGAAGAGTTACAGGCACCAGTAGATGATTGACTGGTGTACAGAGATTAATGCTGTTATTAACTCAGAAAAGGCAACTGTCATGTGGTGTTCTTTGGACAACAGGATTGTTAGAGCTGATGTTTCCAACTCAAAGTAAATGGTAGGGACATCAAAAGAGACAGCATACTACGGTACCTGGGAATCACCTTTGTCTTTCAGGGATCACATAGACGGTGTTGTGACAAGGGCTCAAAAAGGTCTAAATGCACTAAATATTATGGAGCAGAGAATGCTGTTCACACTTTACTAGCACTTAATCATCTCAGGGATTGATTATGGATTGGGGTTACTCACTGTCTCAAAGAGTTAGCTAGAGAAACTGGAGCGCATACAGGATGCAGCTATGTGGCTGATGCTGGGTTGTACAAGAGGCACCCCGGTTGTGTGCATGCGATACATTCTTGCCTTGCTGACTGTTGCAGATAGGCTAAAGGTGCTGCAAGCTAAGTCATACCTCAGAGTAGCTGCTGACAGGGAACACCCTATGCATGAAGCTTTGGCTGCAGGCAAGGGTGAGAGGCTGAAAAGGGGAAAAGGTGGAAAATCGTGGATATATCAAGCAAAAGACACAATAAGACTAGTATGCATGGCGGAGAACAGTGGGCGAGGAGAGTAGTGGGTCAGAGCACCAGCGGAAAAATCTGACCTGTATAGGGTCATGGTCACACTGAGACGCATGTGCAGAGAGTGGCCAGCTTGTGCTACGGAGGTTGAAGTCCAACAGTTGATTCACGACAATCCACGCCCAGGTGATCTGATTATCTATACAGAGTGTTCGGTGCTGAGAGGAAAGAGAAGTATCTGTGGTTTTTTAGCGAAAGCCAATGGAAAATCTTCAGTGCAAGACCGCCTAGCATATAACACCACAACATGTAGCATGAGAATGGAGGTGGAGGCAGTAACTGCAGCTCTTCGGTGGCTAGAGAACAAGATGCATACACATGTCGTAATTGTAACAGACTCTGAAAGCATGAAGACAAATGTGAAGACAGGGATGCTTCGAGCAGAGTGGCAAGTTATACTAGAAAAATCACGGGTAGTGAGCATATTTTGGATCTTTTGTCCAGGCTAGGCCAGCGTAGTGGGTAATGAACAGACAGATTGGCTGGATCTGTACCATTTGGTGGGGAATTGATACATGACAAGGCAGATGTGGTCAAATCTCTTTGGGAACAAGCAACGGAATCAGTGGAGAAAAAAAATTATTATAGCCTCGAGAGAATGAGGCACCGGGGTGTAACCAGAGAGTCTAGCCGGCTCACTACACTCAGAGGAAAGGCAAGACGGACATTTTACCAGATTGTGACCTGTGACCATTCTGGTCTCAAGACTCAGTGAAGGGAAAACCCCAACTGCACCTCCACGCGGTAGAGGACGGTAAACACACTGCGGTGTGGCTAACGCAGCTATGGGGACTGATTATCCGCCGGGATAAGTGGACACCTCTGAGTTGCCCTCTGCTGTTAGCAGGAGCATCACAGAGCAGGGCACTCACTTGCCCTAGCAATCGAAAAGGTTGTTGAAGGCTGAGGACTTGGTCTAAAGCCATGTGGATGTGGAAAGCAACGGGAAACTACCACATTACTATCCCAAGAAACTCATCATGGAAGCCAAAAATGAAACTCAAAGATCTGATGGTGAGGCCCCCAGGCCAGGCAGATCACAAAAGCGAACTGGGAAAGAGAACGATGGCAGAGCAAGTAAGGGTAGTTGTGATGACGGCCTTAAGCCCGACGGTACTACAACAGAAAACTCTGTCACCGCACTAAGGAAAACTTTAAAGTTAGGAACATGAAATGTCAGGATCAAGTATCAGGGAAAATGTAGCATTGTTGGCAGAGAATTAGAAAGGAATAAAATAGATATACTAGAAATTTCTGAACATAGATTGGGGGGGGGGGGGGGGGGGTCAAGGCCATTTTGTGACTCAAACAGGAGATACATTTGTTTATTCAGGAAAGGAAAAGAGTGGTTTGAGCGGGGTGGGTTTTCTGATGACGAGGAAAGTTTTTTCATCACTTCTTGGATATAATCTGATCAGCGACCGAATTCTAACTGTCAGACTCAAGTCAAGAAAAAGAAACAACACCATTATTCAAGTATATGCCCCAACATCTGCATCAGAGGAAGATGAAATTCAAAACTTTTATGACTGTTTAGAAGAGACATTAGAAAGGGTAGAAAAAAGAGATACTATAATCATCATGGGAGATTTTAATGCAAACATTGGCCGAGGTAGAATAGAGGAAGAGGAAATAGTCAGAGGCCCATTCGGCATAGGAGACAGAAACGAGAGTGGGGATGTGGCACAGTCGTGCCTATACATCCCCCAAGAAATAAATGTGCCTAAGTCGGCCAAGTTGACTGAATATAGTTCGTAGCTCTCTTCAATCGTACTCAAGAACAAGGCCAGTGATGTAATCAATTACACAAGAGCTGGTTTATTTACAATATTCTCGTCACACAGACTTCATAAATTCAATAAGCAATAGTATATGAACACTTCTTATTACTGGCTATTCGTATGCCTCTACGAGTTCCTTAACCACTGTTATGGCTAAACTCCAAGTTTAACCTATACCTTCTAAACGAAGTAAAGCACTAGTTTTCTCCTAACCGGTCTTTCCAGCGGTTCAGCCCTAACCTGTCCTATCAAGCGGTCCCGGGGCTAACTCACTGTTCTAGCTAAACTCCAAGTTTAACATATACCTTCTAACGAAGTACAGCACTAGTTTTCTCAACTGGTCTCTCAAGCAGTCCGGTCCTAACTGTCCTCTCAAGCGGTTCCGGGGCTAACTGTCTGTTCTAGCTAAACTCCAAGTTTAACATATCCTTCTAAACGAAGTAAAGCACTAGTTTTCTCCTAACTGTCTTCTCATGGCGGTTCCGGGGCTAACTCACTGTTCTAGTTAAACTCTAAGTTTAACATATCCTTCTAAACGAAGTAAAGCACTAGTTTTCTCCTAACCGGTTTCTCTAGCGGTCTAGCCCTAACGGTCTTCTCATGGCGGTTCCAGGGCTAACTAACTTCTCAAGCCCCTGGCTCTGACTTTATTCCCCCGCTTTTCCGCTCTTCCTGACGTACCATCTTAATCACTCCCCTGTCACCTGTCCTTGGTGGTCACGTTTGGATGAACGTATCTCTTCAGCTGGTCACAGCTCACGGGCACTCGTCGAATGTTTCATCCCTCACTGTCAGATGTCATGGCGGTGTGTTCTGCATAGCTGGCTAGGCCATGGCTTTCTAATCACCCATTTCTGTCATTTCACACAGTGATGGATTAGTACGCCGTGTGGTGGTCTGAAATGTATGCTTGTTCATTTAACCCCTTTCTGCCTATATTTCATTACAGGGAGAGACTGATTGAATTCTGTATAGAAAAGAATATGTGTATTACGAACACACTATTTAAACAACACCCAAGAAGGCTCTACACCTGGACTTCACCAGATGGAAATAGCAGGAACCAAATTGATTATATTTTAACACAACAAAAATGGATGACATGTATAACATCTGCAAAGACACTCCCTGGAGCTGACTGTGACACTGATCACAAACTTCTTGTTGCAGAGTTTAAAATAAAACTGAAAAAAGTGTTGAAAGGGACTAAGCCAATACGTTTTGATTTGAGTAATTTGCCAAATGATTACAGCATTGAGGTTGGAAACAAATTTGAGGCACTAATGGCAGTGCAGGAGGATATGACACCTGATGGGCTGATGAAACAAGAAACATCATCATCACAACAGCTCAGAACATGATTCCTAAAAAACCGCACAAGAAACAGAGTTACATTACAGAAAAGACTTTCAAGCTGATAGAAGAAAGAATAAATTTAAAGCAAGTAGGAACAGAAAAAAATAGCCATGCATATAGGAACTACACGAAATAAATCAGAAGAGCTATCAGAGAAGATAAAAAACAGTTTATTATAAATACCTGTAATAGAATCGAACAACTCCAGAAGCAAGGAAGAGACAGAGACATGTTTAAAGAAATTAAAACATTGAAATGCGAATTCAGGCCTTCTTTACATGTAATAAGTGATAAAAACGGTAACACTTTAACGAAAACAAAGACATATTAGAAAGATGGAAAGAATACTGTAGAGAAATGTATGAGGATGTGACAGGTAATTTAATTACGACTTGTGAAAGTTATGAAAAAGAACCAGAGCCTTTACTGGATGAGGTACGATCAGCAATACACAGCCTGAAAAAAGGAAAGTCACCAGGTTGCGACGAAATACCAGCAGAACTAATTCAAGCAGGAGGAGAGTCCAGCGTCCGAATCTACCATGCACTGTGCTCGAAGATCTGGAACAGTGGCATTTGGCCTAAAGCATGGAAAAGAACAGTCTATATCCCTCTCCCAAAGAAAGGAAATCCAAAACTATGCTCCAACTACCGTACCATCACATTAATAAGTCATGCTTGCAAAATCCTCTTACGAATTATCATGAAAAGGATTGAAAAGAAATTACAATATGAACTAGATGAAGCACAAGCAGGTTTCAGACAGGGCAGAGGAACTAGGGATCACATATTTAATATGAGAATAATTTTTGAAAAATGCAGAGAATACAATGTAGATCTTCATGCTTGTTTTATTGATTATAGCAAAGCATTTGATTGTGTCCAGCACCACCAACTGTGGACTATTGTGAAAAGTATGGGGTTTCCAGCGCATTTAGTGCATTTAATTGAAAATCTTTATCATAAACAACAAGCAGCCATCAGAGCAGCTGGTGAAATATCTGATTGGTTCGAGGTGCAAAAGGGGGTGAAGCAGGGGTGCATTCTCTCGCCATACCTATTTAATATATACGCAGAAAATATAATGAGAAATGTCAAAAATGACCAGACTTGTGACAGTTATGATCCGCTCAAAATTGGTGGCAACCCTATTTCGGAACTCCGCTACGCAGATGACACAGTCCTCCTTTCGAACAGCGTAAAGGGAATAGAAAATTTAATATTGTCTGTCCAAAAGCACAGTGAAGATTAAAATCTGTTCTTGAATTTAAAGAAAACGAAAATAATGTCCACATATAAAACTGGCTGTCACCCAAAAATAACAATAAATGATGAAGAAATTGAAAATGTCACAAACTTTGAATATTTAGGCTCTATAATAAACAAAAATGGAGATGTTCGACAGAAATTAAAAGGAGGATGGCCATAGCAATGCAAAGATTGAACAGCCTTAAAAGTCTATGGTTAAGCAACAGCAAGAAGATAAAAATTAGAATTTTGAGAGCATGCATCTTCCCTGTGGCTACTTACGGATGTGAGTCGTAGACTATCTCTCAGTCCTTAAGAAAGAGAATAGGGGCTTTTGAGCTGAAATGCTATAGAAAGATTCTCAGAATATCTTGGACAAAGAAGATGAGAAATATTGACATCTTAAAAGATCTGAACATCAAGGAAGATTGACTAATAAACAGCATCCTTTCTCGAAAGCTGAAATATTTTGTCAAACAAGCGCCACGACGGATTGGAAAAAATTTAAGCAGAAGGCACAGTACCAGGAAGGAGGGGCAGGGGCCGACCGACACGAAGATGGGCACAGGTCATAAGTGACTCCTTGAGTGTGAAAGTTCATGAGGCGAGAGAACTGGCACGAGACAGAGTTTCTTACAGGCAGACTGTGATGAGAACAACGTTCTGCAAAGGACCTGCTACATGATGATGATGATGACCTGTGACCTGACTCAAGGGAACAAAATACCATGGGCCATGTTGTGTGGAAAGGGCATATCAGGAAGGTAATGAGACTGAAAGAAGAAATGATTGCAGAAAGGATGAGAGCTGAGCGTCCTAAAAAAAACGGCTTAAACACACAAATGTTGACAAAAATGGTCCTGAAATCCCATGCTATCATTGTGGAAGACTTTTCTTGACACAGGCGGGTCTTGCTAGTCACACTCGCCATTGCCATGGGCTGTGAGTATCAAGCCCATGCATTGCGCAATATAACACTATCGACTAGGAAGACGGGAAGGTGCCAATGAATAAATGAATAACCAGTTAAACCAGGATTGGAACTCTGCGCTGACTGCTGGAGATGAGGACGGAGCATGCTTAGGAATGCCATGAGTGCTGTCATGTCTTGACTGAACTCAACTCAATGCCGAGTAAAACTCTGTGGTGCTGACGTGGAGAGATTTGATTCCATGAAATACCGAGGTATAACATTTTACAGATGCTTTGCATTAAAAAAAAAAAAAACAACAACACGTAAGCCACATTATAACCAAAGCCAAGAAAGGTGGCAATAAAAGTTATGGGAGCTGCAAACTTTAAGCAACGGCTACTTGTAATGTTGTATCGTGCGTTAGTTCTCTCCACAATTGAGTATGCCTTGGCCAACATGACACTCAGCACCACACAGATGAACAGACTAAAAATGTGAAAACGAGCCAATGTGTATTATTCTTGGATGCACTAGAGACACCTGTAAATCCATGCGATATCTCTTGGATTTTCCCACAATGGAAAACAGAATTGAGCTACCCAGGGCTGTTGCTTTCCTCAAAGTGAAGACAGGCCATCGACTCCCACTTTATGAGGAATTATTCAAGCAAAAAAAGAGTAGACTCAAACGAAGCAAATCCTGAATTGGTCGGGCTAAGGATGCCATAAAACATGTTTGCCATCTTACTGACATTAATTTTGGAATTGAATGGTTAATCATGCCCCCCTCTCCAAGCATTAGTTTTACAGTCCATATCACACTTGACGGAATCTGTAGAGAACAAATTCCTGGCATTGTTGACGCTTTAGTCAGAACACTGATTGATGAAAACACACATGAAGGTGATGCTATAGTTTACACAGATAGGTTAGTAATAGGGGCAAACGAAGTGCATGGGCCTTTACAGTAAGCCAAAGCGGGAAAACCCTAAAGGAGATGAATGCGCCTTTTCTGTAACAACTAGCAGCCTTACAATGGAAACTATGGCTGTAACAAGGGCTTCAGCATGGTTTGGTACACGTATGCTTTCTTAGTGACTCGATGAATATGCTTTATTATTTTCCAAGCTGAATGTATCAGGCAAAAATGGATTGCGACACTAAGCACTTCACGAATATCTGCCCTAACCTTTATCTTTGTGCCAGGTAATGCGGGTGTTAAAGGAAACGAGCGTGCAGACTATCTTGCTGACACTGCCGTTGCTATGGCTGGCCAAGTACTGGACAGAAGTGATGTTATCAATGCCCTGCGCTGCACTTACCGTACAGAAGAGCACGCCAAAGAACATCTCCGTATCCCTGTCTAGACTGATGGACATGGGGATGCAGCCTGGAGTTGCAAGAAATGAACATTTCACTAAGAGGACAAGACGTTTCATTAACCAACACAGAACAGGCGTCATCAGTAGTTGTACACTTGTAGAGCTTTTGAGGAGGAGATCGGAGCACCTATGGATCTGTCCGGAGTGCTGTGATGATAATCCTTTCCAATAACTCATCACTAATCACAGTGGTAAAGCTCCAGGTCTTGATGAGCTACCCGCAGAAGTTTTCAAAGAAGGTAGTAATGTCCTTCCTGAGAAATTACATCAACTATTTTAACTTATTTGGCAGCAAGAAATACGTCCACAAGTCTTCAAAGATGCAACAATCAGACACTTGTATAAACGTAAAGGAAACCGCCAGGTTTGTTACAGTCAGTATCTTGGCAGTACCCTATCTCAGAACATAAAAGAGGAGATCAACGCTAGAATCTCAAAGGCCAGTAGCAGTTTCGGCAGACTTTATACCAGCGTCTCGAGCAGAAGTGGTATCTCCCTGCTGACCAAGCAAAAGGTCTACAAGGGTGTAATTCTCCCATTACAGCTTGCGAATCGCGCCATGCTAAAAAGTTAAAACAGTTTTATATAACATGTCACAGAAAACCTCTCAAAATGAAATGGCAAGATAACATCCCAAATACTGTAGTCTTTAACAGGGAAAATCTGCCTAGCATCCACACTGTACTGAAGAATTATCAGCTGCGTTAGGCTGGTCACATAGCTCGCATGTCAGACTATCACATCCCAAAGAGAGTATTTTATGGTGAGCTCCATCAAAGGCAGAGGTTCCGAGGTGGACAGACAAATTGCTATAAAGACGCTCTGAAAACTACTCTCGATTTTTTTTTTTTTGGCATCGACACAGCGACATGGAAGGCTGCTGCACGAGACCGTGCCAGATGGCGCACATCCCTCAGGCACGGTGCATCATCCTGCTAGCCAGTGACAGTTGTACAGGCAGAGAAACGGAGGCAGACTAGACTGAACCGTAATGCTAATCCAACACTTACTGCGTCTTCCACCTATTGATTACACTGCTCAAGAGCATTCCTATTGGACTAATCATGCACATTCGTACTCATAGCCATTGATCATTACTATTTTGGATGAAAAGTGGTATTCATCACTCGTGATGGACGAACAACACTTTTATCCATGTCGGTAAGGGGCATCATACGCAGATGTTTACATGACTTTGGATTGGTTGCTCGGGGTCCTGTAGTCAGAATCGCTCTTACTCCTACTTCTGGCACAGCACGTGTTGGTCAGTGTCGCTAGTATATCCGAAGGACAAGGCAACAATGGGATCAAGTCCACTTCACTGATGAATATCGCTTTATGGTATCATTAGAAGATGACAGAATTCGAATTGGGAGACGACGATGAGAGTGATTTACTGATGACACTGACCGAGAGGAGAATCGTTAAGGCAGAGGTTCTGTCATGATCTGAGCCTTGAGCTGGGGTGGGATGGGGGAGGAACTTCTCCAGAGGGGTGCTGACCCCGCTCTACAACATTTATGGTAATTTGGCCAGCTCAACACACCAGAAAGAAATATCGAGACCTAATGTCCATTCTGCTCTTTGGGCTATGGAATCTATTGCCGGTCTCCAAGGTAATAATACTCAATCCCATCGAGCTCGTGTGGTGAATGACTTAACTCAGCAACATTGGATTCAGGATGGCGTTGCCGGCACATTCACCGGACGTTTTTCTGGTTGTCCAATAATCACTGTATGACATTTTCAGATAAAAGTTGGTGGCAAAATTCACAAATTTGTTGCTTTTTAATGTGTTTTTATATTTCTTTACGTAAAATGTAAATTTGGTATTCAGAAAATGCCGTTTAAATGATATTACATTTATATCATATTGACCAATTTTGTTGTTGTTGTTGTTGCAAATAACGTTTTATCGTTGGCGGGTAGTTTATTATTGTTTAAATACTTCTGACGGATCCGATTATAAGCTATAACCAGATGTCAGTTATATGAAAAATATAATATTGCGTGACAATTTTAAAAAAAAAAGTCAGTCAAGCAAATAATACTCTAGAATACTGAAAGAAAATTTTTAATTTTAACATGTTGAAAATAGGCGAGATATATATATATATATAGAATGAAGAGGTAAGGTGAGAGAATATCACCTTGTCTAACACCGCTGGCGGTCTTGAATTCTTCTGACTTTTGGTCTGCTGTTCTTACATAATTTCTGCATCTTTTCTAGAAACTCTGTATTGCACTGATCAGGGGTGCTGGGATGTTTTTCCCTGCCAAGCAGTCCCAGAGCTTGTTCCAGGGTACCTTGTCAAATGCCTTTTCCAGATCCAAAAAACATAAGTGCATCTCACTCTTATATTCCAGGACTTTTTCACTCATCTGTGTCAGTGTGAAGATAAATATTTCACTAGCCCTATTCACTACCTTTTACAATTCCTGCTCCTTATTTTAGTCCAGATGGACAGGGATGTCAATGTCAGTTACAGCAACAACAAAATATCGCCAGTTAGTGAATTTCAAATCCTTCGAAGAGGGAGAGAGCAGTAGTCGGTGGAAGAGGGGAGGGGAGGGGGGTAATGACTTAAATTTAAGAGAACTTAAAGAGCTTTACACGTGATTTTCAAGTTCTCATTACCTAATTTGTTTATATTTTACTAACGCTACCTCCGCTTTTCTATTTTTTACGACTTACTTTGTTATTTACAAGTACAGTTGTAGCTTTACTTCCGTCTCCTATAAAAATACAAACAGCTTTAGCATGTGATAACCAAATAACCACTTTTGTAACCAGTTTTATTAGCTGTGGTTTAGCTGTTGCTCTGTACATCGCTAGCGTGAAGGGAAGACACATTTCTATGTTCTCTATTTTCCATGTAGTCAAATTACGCCACAGCAACGCGTGGCCGGGTACAGCTAGTATATATATATATATATATATATATATATATATATATATATATATATATATATATATATATATATATGTTGCTCTGTTGTCTAAACTCTCAAACACTCGGCTATGACTGTGCAACTGGTGTAATTTCCAGATGATTTCAAAACCTGTGCTCTGTCACGCAGACTTCGTCTCTTACATATCAGTCATTCCCAGGAGTATTTTCTGCTACAGAGTTCTAACGGCATTCGGCATCTGCGTGGCAAGTAACAGATCATGACATCATCTCGCTGTTGCTGTCCTGTTTATGACCAGTTATCTCCGTTTTCGAACTCTAATTGCAATGAGTGGAGTTTGTAATCTCTCGTTGTCTATGTGGTGTTCATGTGTGTGTCGTGAACGTTCTTCTCACACACTACGTTAACGCAACTGGTACAAGCCGACACCAACTTAGTCGTACGAGCATCGATTTTTTAACATGTTATAACTTACAGCAATATCCAGTCGTTGTAATAATACACAGCTCTCGCACGCCAATTCACGCAGCCTTTAACATGCAGGTTCTTCAAGCATTCACTGACCAGAGTCGGCTCCATTAAATCAGCTTGAGCTTCTTGCCATTACACAGACTGGCCTTGTTGATCTTGACTTGACACTTTGTCGTCAGGGTCTCCTTTCGCAACAAGCAGTCTTACGTTGACATTCTTACACTCAGTCGCACATCCTCTCGTTCCAACAGGTTGACACAAACTTAACTTGAACAGAATCAAGTCTGACTTATACCACCGGTTAGTTTCACGTGGCAACACGTGGTGGTCCTTTACTTTCATGTGGCGACCTTTGGTCGCGTCGTCGTGATACTCGTGATAACTAGTAGTCATCCCCTATCTCAAGATCCTCGTTCAATCCGAGTATCTATAACATCTCGGTGTTTTGGGTTAGCTTTGGGCCTTCCCCCAACCTTCCTAATCTGGGTGAAAATATACCCTATTACACACACACACACACACACACACACACACACACATATATATATATATATAAATAATATATATATATATATATATATATATATATATATATATATATATATATATATATATATATATATATAATGTATGTGTGTGTTTTGTGTGTGTGTGTGTGTTAACAAGAACTTACTTGTTGTGGCAGCCCTGTCGGTCGTGTCTCTTGTAGTTAATATACCTGCCCCCCCCCCCCCCCCCCCCCCAAAAAAAAAATATTTATGATGTAAATGTAAACTACAAAACACAAAAATGAGACTTTGCTTATATTGCTATACTTTTAAATAATCGTGAAAACAGTGATAATAAACAATATTTAAATACTTATAGGCGTCAAGAATAAACATATATGTTAACGCTGTAGACGTATACTTAATTCAGAAAATGAATTAATTGAAAACAAAAATGAGTGGTTGTTAAATAATTGCTGTGTGACGTTTTTTTATTTTTATTGAAAGTCGTTGGCACACTTTACAAATTCGTTGCGTTTGAATGTGTTTTTATATTTCTTTTCGTAACGTGTAAATTTGGTATTCTGTGAACGCCACTTTAATAGACATTTATATCAGATTCGTTTCATGATTTCACCCAAGTTTTTTGTTTGTTTTCGCAAATTGCTCTTGTTCGTTGACGAGTAGTTTATTTGTAAAGACTTCTAATGGATCCGATGATAGCCGGAACAAGATGTCAGTTATATGAGAAATATGAGATTGCGTGTCAATTTTTTTTTTAAATCAGTCAAGCAAATGATAATATAATATTAGTAGAACAGCTCTGTTCTTCGTGTATGTTGATGTCACACCCAGGTTCGTCTTCAGTTCGCAACAGGAGGAGTCAATTGGAAGGGTATAGAGGAGGAGAAAGAGGGTCGTGTTGATGATGGTAATAACGTCTTTATGGCTGCATGCTTCGCACGTCACTATGATATTTGTATAATATAATGTCGTAAAACAACTATGCTTTTTCTATGACAGTTTCATATAACATATCAGATAAAGCTGCTTAAAATCAAATGGCAAGATTAGATCCAAAATACTATTGTTCCTAATAGGGCAAAGCTTCCTAGAATCCACACGATACTAAATAATTATAGCTGCTCTGGGCTGGTCACCTAGCTCGCATGCCAGACTATCAGATCCGAAAGAGAGTATTTCATGGGCAGCTCTAGCGAGGGAAGAGGTTCTGGGGAGGACATAAAAAGTGCTATATAGAGGTTAGGGTTAAACTAGTCTCACTTTTTTGTCATCAACACAGCGACGTGGGAGGCTATTGCACGATACCGTGCTAGATGGCGCACATCCCCAGGCACGATGCATCATCGTGCCATCCAGTGAAAGATGTACAGAGGCAGACTAGATTGAACCGTATTCGCAGATGTTTACATGTCTTTGGTCTGGTTGCTCAAGGTCCTGTAGTCAGAATCGCTCTGACTCCTACTACTGGCACAGGACGTGTTGGTCAGTGTCGCTAGTATATCCGAAGGACAAGGCAACAATGGGATCAAGTCCACTTCACTGATGAATATCGCTTTATCGTATCATTAGAAGATGGCAAAATTCGAATTTGGATAAGACAATGAGAGTGATTTACTGATGACACCGACCGAGAGGAGAATCGTTATGGCAGAGGTTCTGTCATGATCTGAGATATGAGCTAGGGTGGGGGGGGGGGGTGGGTGGGGGAGGGGACTTCTCCAGAGGGGTCCTGATTCCGCTCTACAACATTCATGGTAATTTGATCAGCTCAACACACCAGAGAGAAATCTCGAGCCGTATTGTCTATTCTGCTCTTTGGGCTGTGCAAGCTAATGCCGGCCTCCAAGCTAACAATACTCAATGTCATCGAGCTCGTGTGGTGAATGACGTAACTCAGCAACATTGGATCTTCAGGATAGCGTTGCTGGCACATTCACCGGACATTTCTCTGACTGGGCGCTTCCAGAATGTCATTGGTTGAAGAATGTCAAAAAAATCACACACAACCAATGCATGTATGCAACTGACTTAATTTCTGCTTGAGGAATGACAAACTATTCACCAGGATACTCTTTGGACCCTTCCGGACTCGAGGCGTCTTCGCCGTCTCAAATGCCGTGTTGCAGACGGCGGACATATCCAGTTTTTGAATGACTGATTGTCCAATAATCACGGTATGATATTTTTAGATTGAAGTTGGTGGCAAACTTCACAAATTTGCTGCGTTTGAATGGGTTTTTTTTTTTTTTTTTTACGTAAAATGTAAATTTGGTATTCAGTAAATGCGGCTTTCAATGATATTACATTTATATCAAATTAGCCTTATGGATTAAACTAAGTTTTTTTCCAAATGACTTCTGACCTTTGACGAGTAGTTTATTATTGTTTAAACATTTCTGACGGATCCGAATAAAAGCTAGAAATAGATGTCAGTTATATGAAAAATATAAGATTGCGTGTAAATTTTAAAAAAAAGTCACGCAAATAATACGCTCTAGAATACTAAAAGGAAACTTACAATTTTAACAGGTTCAAAAGAGGCGCGATATTATATATATTTGTTTATATATATTGTTATATATATATATATATATATTATATATATATATATATATATATATATATATATATATATATATATGTATATGTATATATATATATATATATATATGTATGTATATATATGTGTTTGTGTGTTTGGATGTATGTGTGTGTGACAGAGTTAATAAAAACTTACCTGTTGTGGCAGTCCTGCCAGTCGTGGCTCTTGTAGTTAATAAACCTGCAAAAAAAAAGAATAGATATTCATGATGTCAATGTAAACTACAAAACAATGAGACTTTGCGTATATTGCGATACTTTTAAATAATCGTGAAAACAGTGATAATAAACAATATTTAAATACATATAGAAGTCAAGAATAAACATATATTTCAACGCTGTAGAGATATACTAATTTTCAATATGAATAAAATGAAAACAAAAATGAATGGTTGTTAAATAATTGCTGTGCGAACTTTTTTTTTTTTTTTTAAATAAAAGTGGTTGGCACACTTTACAAATTTGTTTCGTTTGAATATGTTTTTATATTTCTTTTCGTAACGTGTAATTTTAGTATTTAGTAAACGCCACTTTAATAGATATTACATTTATATCAGATTCGTTTTTTATATTTCACCACATTAATTGTTTAGTTTTTTTAAATTATTTTTTGTTTTTTTCCTGTTTTTTTTTTTTTTTTTTCGCAAATTGCTCTTGTCACGTTGACGAGTAGTTTATTTGTAAAGAATTCTGATGGATCCGATGATAGCCGGAACAAGATGTCTGTTCTATAAGACACATTGCTAAAAAAAAAAAAATTCAGTCAAGCAAATGATAATATAATATTTGTAGAACAGCTCTGTTCTTCGTGTATGTTGGTGTCACACCCAGGTTCGTCTTTATTTCGCAACAGGAGGGGTCAATTGGAAGGGTATAGACAAGGAGAAAGATGGTCGTGTCGATAGTGGTGATGGTGATAATCTCTTTATAGCTGCATGCTTCTCAGGTCACTCTGATACCTATATAATATAATGTCGTAAAAGAACTATTGCTTTTCTATGCTGTCTTTATTGTTATGTCGGCTCTGTGGCTAAGTCGATGCGAACGCTTCGTAATGCCGGTTCGATTCCAGCTGCGGGCTATGCGCCTTGCGTTGGTTGCGACAGTGGTATCAAAAAGCTGACCTCCAGGAAGCAATGGCAAACTACTGAACGTAAATTTACCTAGTAACACAACACAACAGCCGGGAGCTGTTCGGGTTGGCTCTGCAACGTCCTGTAAAGGATACGCAGCTAACCTAACCTTTATTGTTATACCTCAGCACTGTCACATAAAACATCAATGATATTCTGAATGGCACTGGGTGTGGTCAATTTTTACTTAAGCTTTAAGTCGCGTTGTGTTCTTTATCTCTAGTTACTTTGCCAACTGGTAATAGTGTCTGTAGCTTCCACCTGGCTTCTAATGTTGTCTGGTACTAACGGCCTAATCATCGACTCCAACATCTCAGTAGTGTTTCTACCGAATGTGTCTCTGGTAACCATGGATCCACGTATGACTGTTGTCTTAGTAGTTCGATGTTTCGCTTTATGTCTCTTTTCTATTATCTATCTTTGAGGCTCCATGTGACTGGCTCCTCTCTTTCTAAGTTTCGAGGACTGAAGATTAAAGATTCTCTTCTTTGAGAGTCAATATTACTAGTCTCTCCTTTTCTGAGTCTTGTAGACTGAAGGCCTTGTTTTTTAAAAATCCTTTTTTTACCCCCTATTTATACTGAGTCGCTGGCATGTGTGGAATGTTTTTTCTACTCTTCTAGAAATTTATGTATGCTCAAACTTGTTTACTACCTGTGTTCTCACCGTGGGATTTTCTGATTGCGTCTCGATTGCATCAGATAGTGGACACCAAAACATACTAAATGGATTGAAGGTGTCCTTCTAACGCCTTCTAGAAAGCTAGCACGACAATGCTCTCGTTCTTTGAATTAGCGATTTCAACGATTGTATCAGATGGTTTTTATTTAACTAGGTTATTTATTTGCATATAACTCTGTGCTAATAAACAAACGATGGTCCTAGAACAGAATGACCGAATTGCTAAGACCTGTTGACATTCGTCACTACATCTAATACACAATATCCCACCTATTGACAGACAAGTGATGACGTCTCCCTGTTATACATTTAAAGGACATTGCAATTTCAACAGAGAGAATAGATGCGATAAATATATTTACAAAAACCTACGGGTTGTGGCAGTCCGGGCAGTCGTACGTACTGTAGTTAATTTACCTGCAATACACAAGGAACAGGATATGGTGAAGATGTTTTGAATGATAATGGCAAGCGACTTCTCAGATTCTGCAGGGAACAGAACCTTGTCATTAAAAACACAAAATTCCCCCACAAGCGTATACATGCATACACAAGATGTGAACCTTCAAAGAATGAAAAATCCATCATTGACTACGCCATAGTTAGGAAAAGTTCATTCAAGTTTGTGAGAGATGCCAGAGTCATGAGAGGACCAGAGATTGGAAGTGACCACTATCTGGTCACAATAAAGAGAACAACTGAAAGAACTGCTCCAACAAGGCAACACCGACAACCGTGCAAGAAACCAAGCAACCAATAAGGGATGAGGATTAAAGCATACAAGCTAAGAGAGCCAGATATTAAGGCTAGATACCAGGAGCTAATAGTGAAAGCAATAAGAAGAATCATCAGAGGACACTGAAACCCTCTGGTGAAGATTCAAGAATATCCTCACAGCAGCTGCAGTAGAAGTATGTGGTGAAGTCCCGAGTGGAAGGCGGGGACATAGGACACCTTGGTGGACAGAAGAAGTCAAACTGAAAATAGGAGAAAAGAAAAGGACATGGAAGCTATACCTGGCAGCCAGGAACACAGACGAAGAAATAGAGAAATATAAACAATATGTGGCACTCAGAACAGAGACCAAAAATATTGTGCTTAAAGCAAAACAGAAATCATGGGAAGAGTTTGGAGAAAAGTTGGAAAAGAATGCAAGAGAAAACCAAAAACTGTTTTACAAGACCCTTAAGAACATGAGGAAGGAGAAAGAGTGCCCACTTAAATTCATAAAAGACAAGGAAGGGGCTCTGCTTACTTCTACAAATGATATCATGGGTAGATGGAAAGAATACTTCTCAGAGCTCCTCGGCGTTGAGGGAAGTCATGACCCAGAAATAATGGACCTCACTGCTGAGAAGGAATTCAATCAAGGGGAAGATAACATTAGGATGGAAGAATTGAAGGCAGCTATTGAGAAGATTAAGCTGGGAAAAGCAGCAGGTCATGATGGTATAACACCAGAGATGGTCAAATATATGGGAGTCGAAGGTGAGCGCCTTCTACTGAAGGTTCTCCAGGCAGCCTGGTGTAGCAAAACTATACCAAAAGATTGGGAGATTGCCATCATTATACCTATATTTAAAAAATGTGATAACAGACAATGTGAAAACCACAGAGGCATATCCCTCCTCAGCGTTCCCGGTAAAAGTTACTCTAGAATTCTTGAGCAGAGACTTAGAAGTCTGGTAGAGCCTCAGCTGGACGAGGCCCAATGCGGCTTCAGAGCAAACCGAAGTACTCAAGACCTTATCTTCACACTGACACAGATGAGTGAAAAAGCCCTGGAATATAAGAGTGAGATGCACTTATGTTTTTTGGATCTGGAAAAGGCATTTGACAAGGTACCCTGGAACAAGCTCTGGGACTGCTTGGCAGGGAAAAACATCCCAGCACCCCTGATCAGTGCAATACAGAGTTTCTACAAAAGATGCAGAAATTATGTAAGAACAGCAGACCAAAAGTCAGAAGAATTCAAGACCGTCAGCGGTGTTAGACAAGGTGATATTCTCTCACCTTACCTCTTCATTCTTATGATGGATGATGTCATCAAGACCTGTAAGGAGAAGACAAAGAAGTACTCTGTAGGGTACTGGAAGATAAGACCAATCTGTATATCAGAGCTGGCTTTTGCAGACGAGGTGGCCCTGATAGCTAAATCAGAGGCACACCTTCAGTCCAACTTACTTGTCTGAAAGGAAGAGCTTGAAAAGAAAGGGATGACCATCAGTATCTCTAAAACTAAAACCATGGTGATCTCAAGAGAGGAGAAGAAACACCAGATCATGATGGGATAGTATGCATTGGAGCAGGTTAACCATTTCAAATACCTTGGAGTTGTACTAGACCAAAACGGAGGCATTAAGACTGAGCTGGCTACACGAAAAGCAGCTGCTGGGAGACTCTTCCAGGCCATAAACCGAGGGTTTCTTAGCAAAAGAGAAATTGGCAAGAGGACGAAAATGGCTGTTTAGCGCTCTACCTATGTACCAGTCCTGACCAATGGGTGTGAGTCATGGGCAATGACAACAGCTCACAGAAGCCAGCTGCAGGCCTCGGAAATGAGATACCTGAGAAAGGTGGTCCAAGTGACAAGAAGGGACAAAGTCCGCAATCAGACAATACGTCAAGATCTTGATACCCAGCCCTTACTAACCCGAGTAGATCAGTCACAGTTACGATGGTTTGGACATGTATGCAGAATGGGAGAAAATCGGACACCATGGCAAGCATGGGAGGCTAAGAACCAGGGAACCAGACCTCCGGGACGACCCAGGGTGCGCTGGGAAGACAACATCCGACAGTCCCTCACTGACAGAGGACTGGAAGGAACAAAGCCAGAAAGAAAACTGCTAATAGAGACGTCTGGCGATCTCTCTGGCAAACCTCTACACCCCAAGGTAGAAGAGGAGCGACTAAGTAAAGTACACAAGGAACAGAGAAAACCAAGGTATTAGTCAATGATCGTAATTGCATTGCATATTTGAGGACCTATTTTATTTTATTTACCTAGTTGATAGCGTGTCTCCACACAATACAATAAAAAAAAAAATAGATATTCATTATGTAAATGTAAACTATTAAATACAAGAATCACACTTTGCGTATATTGTTATACTTTTAAAAAATCGTGAAAACACTATTTAAATACATATAGGTGTCAGGTGTAGACAAATATACTAAAGCTGTAGAGATATATTAAATATACAATAGGAATAAATTGAAAACAACAATGACTGGTTGTATAATAAATCCTGTGTGACGTTTTTTTTTGAAATGAAAGTGGTTGGCATACTTTACACATTCGTTGCGTTTAACAAGTGTTGTTTATTTTTCTCTTCATATCATGTAAATCTGGTATTCAGTATAGGCCGCTTTAATTGATGTTACATTCATATCAGATTCGTGTTATAGTTTTACCCAAGTGTTATTTTTCCAAATGGCTCTTGACCTTACGCGACTAGTTTATTTTTTAAGCACTTCTGATAGATCCCATGATAGCTGGAACACGATGCCAGTTATATGAAAAATATAAGGTTGATTGTTAATTTAAAAAAAATATTTATCAGTCAAGCAAATGATAGGTCATAGAATATTGAAAGGACATTGAAATTCTAACTGGTAAAATTGAAGCGATAAATATATTTACAAAAACCTACGGGTTGTGGCGGTCCTGGCAGTCGTGGCTCTTGTAGTTAATATACCTGCAATACACAAGGAACAGAGAAAATCAAGACACTAGTCAATCATCGTAACAGAGATACAACAGTAGTGCGTATTTTAGGGCCTATTTTATTTTATTGACCTAGTCAATAACGTATCACCCCACAATACACGTAAACGAAAAGACAATTTTTTATGTAAAATGTAAACTACTAAATACAACAATAAAACTGTGTGTATATTGCTATGCTTTTGAAGAATCGTGAAAACAGTAATGATAAACAATATTTAAATAGATATAGGCGTCATGAATAAACTTATATGTTAACGCTGTAGAAATATACGTAATTTACAATATGTAAAATTGAAAACAAAAAATTATGAAAACTAATACCCTTCACAATACATGGCATATGTAACTTATTTTTTTTTTTTTTAAAGTAACCATTGGCGACACTTGTGATAATGATATTTT
>CAJHNH020005010.1:0-27221 GCA_905116865.2 Candidula unifasciata
ACTATAAAAATAACTGTTAAAAAGGATAACCTTTAGACGAGTATTAAACTACTAAGGACAACCCAAAGGACTACTAGAGCACAACACAAGGCCTATCCAAGGCTAGCTGAGGACGAACTATGAACCTAATAAAAGGACTTTTTAAAGGATAACCAGGACTATGATTAGAACTAGTTAAAGGACACCCCAGATGACTATCTACAGGACAACCCAGACGACTATCTAAAGGACAACCCAGGTGGCAACTCAGATGACTAGCCACAGGACAACCCAAAGGACTATCTAGAGAACAACCCAGAGGACTATCTAGAGGACAACCCAGAGGACTACCCAGAGGACAACTCAAAGGACTATCTAGAGGATAACCCAGAGGACTATCTAGAGGACAACCCAGAGGACTACCCAGAGGACAACTCAAAGGACTATCTAGAGGATAACCCAGAGGACTATCTAGAGGACAACCCAGAGGACTACCCAGAGGACAACCCAGAGGACTATCTAGAGGACAACCCAGAGGACTATCTAAAGGACAACCCAGAGGACTAGCTAAAGGACAACCCAGAGGACTAGCTAGAGGACAACCCAGAGGACTATCTAGAAGACAACCCAGAGGACTAGCCAGAGGACTATCCAGAGGACAACCCAGATGACCAGCTAGAGGACTATCTAAGGACTATCTAGAGGACAACCCAGGGGACTATCTAGAGGACAACCCAGAGGACTATCTAAAGGACAACCCAGAGGACTAGCTAAAGGACAACCCAGAGGACTAGCTAGAGGACAACCCAGAGGACTATCTAGAGGACAACCCAGAGGACTATCTAAAGGACAACCCAGAGGACTATCTAAAGGACAAACCAGAGGACTATCTAAAGGACAACCCAGAGGACTAGCTAGAGGACAACCTTTAGGACTATAAACAGGACTCTTTAAAGGATAAGCTTCAGGACTATGATAGAGGATGATCTAGAGTACAACACAGAGGACTAGCCAGGGGACAACCCAAAGGACAATGCAGAGGACTATCTAGAGGACAACCTAGAGGACTAGCGAGAGGATAAAAAGGACTGGGCAGATGACTATGCTGAGATTTTTCTTCAGCATGGAGCCTACACAACGCCCATATACATTTGTGACTGTGTTTTCATAATGCTGATGTTCTCAGTTTTTCTTTTAAGCAAATAGTAATTCATCAGGATTATCTTTCCTTAACATGGACACAAATGAGCTCAATACAAAACATGCCAGACTGTAATACTCACGCATCAGTGCTTTGGGAACCTGTAAACATTTCCAACATCTTCAACGGCTTAGCTCTGGCGTTGGTGCCAACGATATTCATGTAGCTGCACAAGTAGGTCACACAAACCAGAATGAGGCTCTTCATGTTCTGCTTCCGGATATGATCAATGATGCTCTAAAAGAACTCACGGGATTTCAAATGGAGGTTTCCACATCAGCCTACCAAGATCAATTTAATACTAAAATATCTGAGAGTTTTTATGGCCAGGCTGTTGGCCATGTCCCTCAAGTTCTGAAGATTGTTAATTCTTCTTCTTCCTAATGTTCACCGCCTGTAAACTCCAGTAGAAAATACTGGTTGTTATATGCAGACTGTTGGTTCCTCGACTTTCAGGCAGATGCATTCCAACTTTGAAGAAAACACTCCTCATTAGTCAACTTTTATGATATGCTTGTTGGGGGCAGTAAATCTATTTGTTATTTTTTTTTTTTTTTGTCCCCACCCATTATGGGGTCCTGGAGCTTACATGGGAGTTTGTGCCTTTGATTCCTTTCTTGAGTCTGTGAGTGTAGGTGTTTCTGGGATTGCTGGGGGGTCACTGCTGGACTAAAGTTTGTGCTTTTTGCAGATCCTGTGGGTGACTAGATGTTCTGAATAGAGAGACTGAGCCATATGGGAAAAAACCTGGTGCAAAGAAGCTGATCCCCTCACCTTTAAACTCCTAAACCCTTTCGCCCACATAAGCCACAAAACTGGTGAGGTCCAATTCCCCGTAAATATGACTTTTCTGATTTGTCTATAGCAGCCCTTCTCAACCTATGGGTCGCGACTCCTTTGGAGATCGAACGACCCTTTCACAGGAGTAACCTAGGACCGTTGAAAAACATAAGAATTTTATGGCTGGGGGTCACCACAACATGAGGAACTGTACTAAAGGGTCGCAGCTCCTTTGGGGATGAAACGACCCTTTCACAGGGGTCACCTAGGACCATTGGAAAACACATATTCACTGAAGTTATAAAGAAGCAATGAAAAGAATTTTATGGCTGGGGGTCACCACAACATGAGGAACTGAATTAAAGGGTCGCGGCATAAGGAAGGTTCAGAACCACAGGGCTATAGCGACCTGTTTAAGAGACACATACGTAATGCTATTGGCTGTTTTTGCAGCTGCACAAACATTTAGGAGATCAAGGTAAAAATGGCATTTAGGAGGAGCTTCCTTTGAGCTAAATGGCTTTTAAAGCCAAGCTGACATCATATTTTTCCTTAAGCATCAGTGATAGAGGTCTTGGGTCAACAGTCGCCTTATACATTCTACTTTTACACACAGGGAATGTATTCCATCGAATGCTTTGACCTGTTCACTTTTAGCGATCATATATCTTTACATATCACCCCCCCCCCCTCACCCACTTAAAAAATGTTTAAAAATACATAGATACATTTTAAACTAATTTACTGCCCGGTGCACTAGCTAAGCTGGTTAAACCAGCCACATGGTGACCAGGTGACAAACTCCTTGTGGTCCGAGTTCGTGCTTGGGGGTGACAGAAAAGCCACATATCTCCCAGATTTACAGTATCTATCATGGAATCAAGGCCGAAGGGTTGCAATAACCATAGTACCAAGCCAAAGGGTTTACAACTCATGGTTTCTGGATGTTTTTTTTTTAAACAAGTTTATTAGTGACCTGTGACACACTTTTTTTTTTATTTTATTTTTTATCTAAGGCCCTTTTTTTTTTTTTTTTTTCGGGGTGAGAGTATTAAACCAAAATATCAGAATATCATAATTCAGCAGCCGACGGTGAGTTCCAATGCTCATGGCACCAGTAGCGGTTTGACAATATGTCGATCTTACCTTTCCTCTGAGTGTAGTGTCAGCCAGCCTACAGTCACCCCCAGCTGAATAATTCTCCAGACTGTAATGATCTACTTAGGTTTCTGCATTGTTCAATTATTCACCTGTCTCCCCTTACAAAGTCTGTATGTCCCACGGTTGTACCGATTACTTCTTGTCTCTGCTATTTTCATTCTTTCAATTATTCTTCCCCCTTTGCATCTCATTTTGGCTTCTTTGCATTCACTGGCTGTAAACTCCCAGCAGAAAGTTCTGGTTGTTCATCCACTTCTGGACTTTAGTTTTGCTTCAGAACCTGAGTTTTCCCATGCACATCCGTTTTACAGATCTGGCTTACTTGTATGCAGACTGTTGGTTCCTCGTCTCTCAGGCAGATCCACTTTGAAGGAAACAAGTTAGTCTACATTTACGGGATGATTGTTAGGAGGCAGTGGGCCTACTCATTCTATGCTGTCGAAATCTACAGCTGTACCAAGATATTACTTGACCTTTATAAACTACTGCTTACTTTAACCTTGTCCAGGCTGATGGCCATGTGTTCAAGGGCATAGAGAACCTCTTGCAGGGCGTAAGGGAAGTACATGATCAGTTCCTTCCAGCTGGAGACTCTGTTAGGATCAAAGGCTTTCATGAGATTGTTTTATTTGGCATTACAGAGGAATTAATTAGACAAATAATATATTTTTAGTGAGTAAATAATTGTATTTGAATGAATCAGTGTTTAAACAAAAAAACTTATGATTAGTCAGGACTATCATCAAAGCTTTCCAGTTACATCCCCACATGCTTTAATCTGCTCCTCAGTGGCCCCACAAGTGTAAAATTACAGAGAGATGTACGTAGAGTGATATACACACAGAGATAGACACACAGAAATAGACAGAGAGAGACAAACAGAGAGAGGGACTCAGAGAGACAGATGAAAAGAGAATAGGACAAAAAGACAGACACAGATTGAGAGACTCAAAGAGAGTGAAAGACAAAAAGTCAGAGAATGACACACAAAAACTGACACAAAGAAAGTCATACAAAAATAGAAGAGATGTAGACACTTACTTTCCCCCAGGAACAATGTCAGCACTAGTCAACATCAGACTCAGGATATACGAGATTCTCTCCTGATCATCAATGACACCAAAGTCACAGTTCTTGTATTTGCCTTCCTCAGGCATCCATCGCTTCGCCCACTGGACCACAAGTGAATACTCATTGTCTTTGTTGTGCAGGGCAGTCTGAAACAGTAATAGTTGGTCACAGACTTCAGTTTGTTGGGTTACAAGAAACAGCAGGAGTGTCCCAGATTTTGTCAGTTTGTTGGGTTAGAAGAAACAGCAGAAGTGTCACAGATTTGGTCAGTTTGTTGGGTTACAAAAAACAGCAGGAGTGTCACAGATCTGGTCAGTTTGTTGGGTTACAAGACACAGCAGGAGTGTCACAGATCTGGTCAGTTTGTTGGGTTACAAGAAACAGCAGGAGTGTCACAGATCTGGTCAGTTTGTTGGGTTACAAGACACAGCAGGAATGTCACAGATTTGGTCAGTTTGTTGGGTTAGAAGAAACAGCAGGAGTGTCACAGATTTGGTCAGTTTGTTGGGTTACAAGAAACAGCAGGAGTGTCACAGATTTGGTCAGTTTGTTGGGTTACAAGAAACAGCAGGAGTGTCACAGATCTTGTCAGTTTGTTGGGTGAGAAGAAACAACAGAAGTGTCCCAGATTTTGTTAGTTTGTTGGGTTAGAAGAAACAGCAGGAGTGTCACAGATTCGGTCAGTTTGTTGGATTACAAGAAACAGCAGGAATGCCTCAGATTTGGTCAGTTTGTTGGGTTACAAGAAACAGCAGGAGTGTCACAGATTTGGTCAGTTTGTTGGGTTACAAGAAACAGCAGGAGTGTCTCAGATTTGGTCAGTTTGTTGGGTTAGAAGAAACAAAAGAATTGTCACAGATTTGGTCAGTTTGTTGGGTTAGAAGGAACAGCAGGGGTGATTGTGTCAGTTTGTTGGGTTCGAAGAAACAGCAGGGGTGTCACAGATTTTGTCAGTTTGTTGGGTTAGAATAAACAGCAGGGGTGTCAGCGATCTTGGTCACTTTATAACCGGGATTAAACTGAAGAAATACCAGGAATCACAGACTGGGTCAGTTTGGGACTGGAATTCTTTTTCTTCTTCTTTTGTCACTTCTTTTGTCACTTCACTGATACCAGACTGTAGCCTAGTCTTGCTGTTTTATGCATTTGTCTTATGCTTCTCAGGCTGAGCTATGGATTTGTTTATCCTTTTGCAGGTTTCAGGTACATTATTTATTCATCTATTTCTTAGTATTCCCCTTTCCTTCCTTCCAGATGCTGTGCTGTAAAAAGTCTTATGTGCAATTTGGTTTGGCTTCTTTCTCACTAGTGCCTGGGAATAAACAGAAGAAACAGCAATAGTGTACAGATGAGAGTTTAAACCTAGCATACCAAATAAGTGATTGACATATGATTCTTCTCCTAATTCATTTGTTGGTCACTGACAAGGTGAACTACTTGAATACAAAATCATCAGTTTGTCTGACTTGAGTGAGTGAGTGAGTGAGTGAGTGAGTGAGTGAGTGAGTGAGTGAGTGAGTGAGTGAGTGAGTGAGTGAGTGAGTGAGTGAGAGGGGGTGGGGGGAGAGACAGACAGAGAGAGAGAGAGAGACACACACACACCCTTTTTTTAACCTCTTTACTATTCATCTTCTTCTTCTTCAGCATTCCGAGCCCTTGAGGTTAATTGTTGCAGATATCACCTGCCTACAAACGTCTCTCTGGTTGGCCTTCTCTTTCCAGTTGGTGACACCAAGTGTTTGCAGGTCTGTCTGGACATTATCTCTCCATTTTCTTCTTGGTCTGCCTCATGGTCTATGACTATTCATCAAAGACTTAAAATATCTGAATATACAATGTTCCCATCAATTGACATCTGACCTCTTACCTCCAGACCATTCTGCTGCATGATACTGATGATCATCAGAAAGGTGACATCAAACAACTGGCTTCTGTTTGCAATCCTCAGGGTCTCACTGCTCGGCTGTGACATCAGCTCATTGATGCTATCAAAACATAACAGAGGAATTGAAAACTGATTCTACTTCTATATTTGCCTAACTGATCTTGAGACATAATGCATCAGTTGATGATGGATGTGGTCATCTACTCATGGCTGAAGATACACCAAAGTAGATGGCTGCAGTCATCTACTCATGGCTGAAGATACATCAAAGTAGATGGCTGCAGTCATCTACTAATGGCTGAAGATACACCAAAGTAGATAGCTGCAGTCATCTACTCATGGCTGAAGATACACCAAAGTAGACGGCTGCAGTCATCTACTAATGGCTGAAGATACACCAAATTAGATGGATGCAGTCAACAACTTATGGCTGAAGATACACTAGAGGAGATGGTTATAGCCATACTGAAGATACACCAAAGTAGATGGCTGCAGTCATCTACTCATGGCTGAAGATACACCAAAGTAGATGGCTGCAGTCATCTACTCATGGCTGAAGATACACCAAAGTAGCTGCAGTCATCTACTCATGGCTGAAGATACACCAAAGTAGATGGCTGCAGTTATTCACTAATGGCTGAAGATACACCAAATTAGATGGATGCAGTCAACAACTTATGGCTGAAGATACACTAGACGAGATGGTTATAGCCATACTGAAGATACACCAAAGTAGATGGCTGCAGTCATCTACTCATGGCTGAAGATACACCAAAGTAGATAGCTGCAGTCATCTACTAATGGTTGAAGATACACCAAAGTAGATGGCTGCAGTCATCCACTCATGGCTGAAGATACACCAAATTAGATGGCTGCAGTCATCTACTTATGGCTGAAGGTACACCAAAGTAGATGGCTGCAGTCATCCACTCATGGCTGAAGATACACCAAATTAGATGGCTGCAGTCATCTACTAATGGTTGAAGGTACACCAAAGTAGATGGCTGCAGTCATCTACTCATGGCTGAAGATACACCAAAGGACATGGCTGCAGTCAGCTACTCGTGGCTGAAGATACACCAAATTAGATGTGTGCAGTCAACAACTTATGGCTGAAGATACACTAGAGGAGATGGTTATAGCTATACTGTTGAGCATGCCTGCTAGACTCAGAGCTCAACAGCTGACCAAATTCCTCCTGTTCTGACAAGCAGATATGCTGGAAATATCTCTACAACTGATTGGCAGACTAACCCTCACAGAGGAATTATGAATCCAGTCTCAAAAGTGATGTGAGGAAGCAGGAACCCAGAAACTGTCACCCAACACGGATGTCGCAGACAGCTTCAGCAGCACAGCGCTAGACACTTGCCTATTGACCCAGATGTCTTGGGTCTGACTTTGACATTTTTATTAAGTTTGTTTAACAGTTTATAATTGATCGGGGCTTCCAAGTCGACCCAACCTGAAATGGGCAACAGGAAATGTCATGAGAAGTAATGGCCGCTGATATGACATTGCCATATCACCTCCCCAAGCCATATCACCTCCATAAAGTCCAGGAGAAGATGAAGATCCAGAACTTTTCACCAGAGTTTACACCTGGTCAATGCTAAGATAAGAAGTTGACCAAGCCACCCATTAAGTGACATCTAGATAAAAAGCCACCCATTAAGTGACATCTAGATAAAAAGCCACCCATTAAGTGACATCTAGATAAAAGGCCACCCATTAAGTGACATCTAGATAAAAAGCCACCCATTAAGTGACATCTAGATAAAAAGCCACCCATTAAGTGACATCTAGATAAAAAGCTACCCATTAAGTGACATCTAGATAAAAAGCAGAAGGAAAACAGGAAGAAAATAATGTGATTCTGGTTATTTCTCCCACAATGCAGTTGTGCAACCTACTTTGGCAGAATGAGTTAATAATTATATTGACAACAAAAGTGCTCCTCTCTACCATGGCTCAAATAAAGGAAATTATCATTCTCCTTACCGGATTAATTTATTCATAAAGTCATGAAGTCTCCCCGTGCAAGCTGCCGCCAGTCGCAGAATGTCAAAGCTATGTGCCTGCAGCATGATCGTCAGAACTTTCACCAGAGATTCAGAGTTCCTCTGTGGGTCAGAGTCCAGTGACTGAAAGAAAAATGACAGACAAATATTGTTGTGAAATAGTGGATCTTCTCGGTTTAAGACCGAGTTCAATTCCAACTGAAAGGTCATAAATCGAATAGGTTGTTTATATTTGTGAACACCATTTTCAATGCAATCTATGTACTTATAGCTATACTACATAATGTGAAAACTACCTAATATGTACTCTAGTGTACGCACTGTAAACAAAAATACAACTTTTAAATACTATTTTTATTTACTTATTTATTTGTGGTTGTAAGTGCGGATGGCTGCAAGTTGCATAAGTTGAGGAGAAAGTGTATTTAAGATATTTTGCCATTGACCTGGCCTGCTTTGTTCCATCATTGTTGCTGTTTTTTTCTTTTGCTTTTTAAAGGATGCCTGGCATGTTGTGTTGTGGTTTACAGTCAGACTGTGATTTCTGCACCTGTTGGACCCAACACATCAGATTTCAGCAACAACCTTAATAAATAACCTTTTACAACACTTTTGTTACAGGGAATTGGGTCAATTTTTTTTCCCGGCACCCACAAGAGGGGCAACTGTGTTCAATTATAACTAAATTTTCTTTAATAACTATTGATTTTCAATAGAAAAAGACTGAAAACTGTCTTTTTCCTTATGCAACTTTTCATGAAAGTGTCGGGAAGTGAGGTCATTTTTGCCTGATGATTAAGGGCTGCAAGCAAGGTAGGAATTTATTTTTGCCCTGATAGAAACAAATATTCAATCACCTTTTGGCGAATGCAAACGCCATGAACTGTGAATGGTAGGAATTAATGTTTCCTTGGATTGAAACAAAATTATATTTCGGCGAGTGTTGCTGTCATGAACTGTGCATGGCAGGAATTTATTTTTGCTCTGATAGAAAATAAAATGCTTTCCCCTTTTGGCCAGTGCAGTTGTCATGAATTGCAAATGGCAGGAATGTATTTAGAAAAAAAATGTGATTGCCTTAACAAGGACTCAAACCTATATGAAAGTCTATCATTGCTAAACCACTCAGCCAAATACTCCTCATACAGAAAGACTGGAATGGATAAATCCAACGCACAACACGGATACATCCATATGCTGAATCCTGTGAAACTAACCCACTTTGGTGAAGTGGACAAGCTATTTGCCTTTTGCTATGAAGGCTGTGGGTTCACTTTTGCAATTTGGTTCATGAGTTCAATTTTTCTGAGATTCCTTGAAATCATGGCTGGAGTTATATTTTCTACTTTGTGCAACATCTTCAGCAGATCCATGGAATGAGACTACAGGATAAAACCCAGTGCAACAGAGTTGATCCTTTTAAACTGTGTTGACATCCATCTTCTTCTTCTTCTTCTTCCCTCCCTCTTTCTTTGACCGCTTCGGGTGTCTAAGGAGATAGAAAGTTATGCTTCTTTCTCTTTGTACTACCTCGACCATGGACATAATGTGCTGTTGTAAATTTTCTCTAATGTTATCTTTCCATAATGTTCTTGGTCTACCTCTTGCTCTACGTCCTTCTTCTCTTTTAGTGTGTACCTTCTATGGTATCACAAGGCATTCTCTCTAAATGGGGAAAACCATTTGATTAATTGTCTGTTTGTAATTCATAATTGGTCCTGTGTCGACTTTTCTCTTATGACCTAATTTCTTATGTTATCTTTCCATTTTGTTCTTGGTCTACCTCATGGTCCATGACCTTCTACTTTTTAAGTGTATGCCTTGTATGATATTAAAAGGTATTCTCTCTAAGTGGGAAAACCATCTGATTTGCTTTTTATATAGGTAATTTAGAATTAGCGGCGTCCGTGGCTAAGGCGTTGCGAGTCCGACTCGTGAGCCAGCATACCGCGATCGAAACCCACTGCAGGCTGCGTGGATTTTTGTCGTGGTATGGGACGTCGCAGGTCGACCCAGCCTAAAATGGGTACCAGGATGGGCTGTCCTGGGAAAGTAAAGACAGCCGGCGTAATGCTGACCACATTACCCACAGAGTGCTGATGGTCTGTAAAAATATGGGACGCTCTGCCCATATGCCCGATGCGCCGAAAGGCGTGAAAAGGGATCTTTACTTTACTTTTTTTAAATTTAGAATTGGTTCTGTGCTGACTTTTTCTCTTACTGACCTCATTCCTGAATTTACCTTCTCTGATCACTCCTGTGGCCCTTCTCAAACATCTCCTTTCCGTGGTTTTTAATTTTTTGCAAACCACGGGATCTACATATGTTGAAATTATAGGTCTAAATATGTTGAAATTACAGCTTCCTGTTAAGATTACTTTATTTTGGTATTCTTACTTTGTTATGAAGCTCCCCCCCCCCCCCCCCCCCCCCCCCCCCCCCCACCCCCCCCCCCCACCCCCCCCCCCCCCCCCCCCCCCCCACCCCCCCCCCCCCCCCCCCCCCCCCCCCCCCCTTTCCCCAAAAAGGATAAGTCACAAATTTAAAAAAATGAAAATCAATCAAATGACTACATAAACAGGCAGAACACACATGTTAAGGTCACCTTCAATATACTTGTCACAGTTCCTTCTGCATGTGTAACACGTGCCAGATTTTTAGAATCATTGGAGCCATTTATATCAGAATTTCTGAGTCGGCTTCTCTGTTCTGACCTTTGAATGGAATAATTACGCAGAATTATTTTAAAAGATACATAAACATTCAACTGCTAAAAGTGCAAGTGTATGAAACATTAAGGATTGCTCATTTCACCATCATTTTCATAAGCCATGGCAGTAGTCTTGAGTGATCACTCCTTGTCATCCTCACACCATTACCAGATCGATCAGGCATGTGTTCTTGTCCAGAAAATCTCATCTGGCCAAGTCATCTCATCATCATGTAGCATGCCTTTGCAGAATGCTGCTCTCATCAGGGCAAGTGGGAAAGTTATTCGGCCTTTGGCAAACTTGTCCACCTCATGAGCTTACATGCCGACAGCATCGTTGATAGAACTCTGTCAGTTTTGTTGCTATGCTCAAAAAACAAAAAAGGAAATCATCACGTTCAACCAGCATCCCCGAAGGATGAGCGTTAGGTTTTAACTGTGACTAGGTTATATGCTCCATAAAAAATGGCTTTGCACTGAAAGCCACCAAGAGCCCTGAAAAGGACTCCTGCAGTGTTGATGTGATCAAAGGAGATGGAATCAAATATTGCCCCAACTGGCGATTAAGTCGTCTACCAGGGAGCCAATGTGCGATGCAGTCGCCGATGATATCCTCTGTGCACTGTCAAGCTGTTTACCTCTATAGTTTCATCACAGAACCATTCTGCTGTGTGCCAACCCATTTTAGTATCTGAGCTATGAATTATGAGTTAGATTATCTTCACAGCACTACAGACACATCCATAGGCGCTCAGATTCCCCTCTTAACATATTCATCAGCATTGTGCAGTTAAAAGTACCAGTCCTATGTTGGTTAACAAGACTTTGTGTGCGTCCGGTGTGCTTCTCAAGCTTGGCTGTGCCGATCTTTACTCCCAATTTACGTATTCTTAGCAGTGATGTGGACACGTTGCTTCCAAAATCCTCAGAACATCCTATCTCTCTAAGGGCAATGACAATGTCTGCATGATCCATGGGCCGGCCAACTTTAATTAATGCAGCACCTGCCAGTCTATCAGCTCTCTCATTACCAACAACGCCTGCATGCCCTAAGATGAATTAAAAGTAACTGCACACACAGGAGAATTTTGCAATGACTCAAGCCACTGTCTGCGTAACGAGCCTGCCTCGACCCGCTGGATCATGCTCAAAGAATCACTCAGCACAAACACGCGGGAATAGTCCTGTGATCCCAGACACACGAAAGCCTGTGTCACCGCCATCACCTTCATCGTCATGCTGCTGGTGGTCATGGAGAAGGCACCGCTGGCTTCCTGAACTGTTCTGCCCAAAGAGCGAGCTGTAAATGCCCATGCACTCTTATGTTCTTGTATAACGGACTCGTAGTATCTAAGTATGCCAGAGGTCTGAGACAGTTTGAGTGCACATGATTATTTATGAGCAAGCTAACAGAGGTTAGTGCCAAATATGCAGACAACTTAAAGTTGTGAAACAGGTGCTGCTTAAAATTCACAGGTAACTGTAGAAGCCAGCTGTATGATAAGGGAAGTGTGAGGTCCACATTAGACTGACCGCTGGTGAGGGACCCAGTGGCAGTTTGATTCAAAACACATTCTTTAATGATCTTTCCAAATTATGTAGGTATCACATACGTCTTCAGGACAGCATTATGAGATCAGATGAAGAAAGAACACATGTAAGTCACAATCTGTGACATCAACAATAGTACTGATGTACGCCTGATAGACACATCCAACGACGTGATTATGATTCTTCATTTCAGTCTGGCGGAGCTTAATTATTATTTTTCTTAGTTATTTTATATTTTTATTTAATTGTTTAAATATTTATTTATAAATATATTTCTGTGGGGTTTTTTTTTTTCAAAGAAAATCATTAGAATTCTTGATACAAACAAAAATAGCAACAAACGTAAAAGAGAGACAGTCATCATTTTTTTGGGTCATGTTATGAGGGGAGGGAAATGGAGTATGTTGTGACCACTGGAAAGATCTGTCAAAAGAGAGACAGAGGAAGACAACGCGAGAAGATTCTTGATAACCTTTTGGCATGGTATGGAGGGGTGTCAACACACAAACTGATTCACGCAGCTGCAGATCGCAGAATGTCGAGGGGCATGATCGCCCCATGCCAGTCGGCAAGTCACTTGATAATGATGATTACATTTCACAGTCTGCACTCTCTCCCCACCCACCATACACACATGCACGTGTGCACAAACACACATGCACGTGTGCACGAACACACACGCATGTGTGCACAAACACACACACATGTGTGCACAAACACACACGTATGTGTGCACAAACACATATACATGTGTGCACAAACACACATGCATGTGTGCACAAACATACACACACATTTGTGTACAAACACACATGCACGTGTGCAAAAACACATGCATGTGTGCATAAACACACATGCATGTGTGCATAAACACACATGCACATGTGCGCAAACACACATGCGCATGTGCACAAACACACATGCACGTGTGCACAAACACACATGAACGTGTGCACAAACACACATGCACATGCACACAAACACACACCATGATTGTAACTGATTCAGAAAGCATGCTGAGGAAGGTGAGGACAGGCATGCTTTGTGCAGAGTGGCAAGCTTCGCTTCAGAGGTCATGGGTGAGGAGCATTGTCTGGATCTTTTATCCGGGTCATGCCCGTGTGTTGGGAAATAAACAGACAGACAGTTTGGCTGGTTCTGCATAATTTGGTGGAATAATGAGGCATGATAAGGCAGAGATGCTTAGGGCCTTGCTGGAGAGCGTGTACAATTAGGAGGAGCAAACGGATCGCAGTCTAGTGAGAGTGAGGCAGCAGGGAGTGACGAGGGGATCTAGCCGATACTTGATGCTCAGAGAAGAGGCAAGACAAACCTATAATCAGAATGTTACTGGCACCACTGGTATTGGAACTCTGCGTTGGTATTGGAACTCTACGTTGTCTGCTGGAGATGGGGACAGAGTGCTTATGGAAATGCCCCGAGTGCTGTGATGTCGGTTCTTGAATCAACTCAACTCTTTTGTTCACACTCCTCATTCCTCCACAGAATCTCATCATACCTTGTCTTTTCATTTTACCACCCTATAATACATTTATCTCCTCCACTGCAGTTCCCAAGCCTGGTTGGGAAAGGAGGGTTGAGCGTACAGCCAGCTCAGCCACCCTGTAAAAAAATTATTTGATACAGAGACATGTAGGAAAGAGAAGCCAGAGGTGCTGGATTGGATTCCATCCCCGATATCAAAGGGATTGTACAGGATTGAATGGATTGGAGAAATAAACTGCGAGCTCTGTGTGATGTATAAGGATGAAAGACAATGAAAACATCTATCAGCAACAAATTAAAAAGAGACAATGACAAACTAAAACCAATGATATGCTGATTCCACTGCTTGGCTCCAGTTAAAAAGAAGCATAACTTGCGATACTTGGTGATCAGACTTCCCGTGTGGGTTCCGGGGCCCTTTTATAGGGAAAACAAGAATAGACCCACTGCCTACCCAAAAGCATGTCGTAACTGACTAATTGACTAATTGGGAGCTTTCTTCGAAGTCGGAGTGCATCTGCCTGAGAGGCAAGGAACCAGGAGTCAGATCTGTAAAACGGATACACACGAAACACTCGGGTTCTGGAACACGACTGCAGTTCAGAAGTGGACGAACAACCAGAACTTTCCGCCAGAGTTTACAGCTGGTGAACGCCCAGAAGAAGAAGAAGGTGATCAGAAGGAAAAAAAACTATCAGTGGGCTCTAACTCTAACCCAAGTGGTGATCACTGGAAAACTGTGGCCACAAGGTCTCAGGCAAACAGGGTTCTGGTTCGCCAGGTACAATGGGATCCACTGGGATAAATACTTCCTTAAACTTGAACAGGCCCAGCAAAATGGCAGTGAATTTAATCCTGCTCAAAGAAAAAAAAACACTTCTTTTGTTGTCTCACTGACAGCATGTTGTAGCCTAGTGTCGTGGTGAAGATACAGAAAGAAGAGAACATGGAGCGACGTTTAAAATATCTGACGTCATAAATACCAGCATCGATGTCGCACATACCAAGGCACGCACCTGATGCCTCTTCAAAACATAACAATGAAAAGCAGAAAAGGACAAGGGAAGAAGAAGTTGGCTCTACATGGCAATGTACAGACCAAAAAAAAAACAGATCAGAAAGTGGTGAGTCAGTGGACTCACCTTTTCTGGGTCAGCGACATCCTCTGGGTCTCATTAAGAATATTTGCTTTGTGAAGCTCAATGGCAAACTGGCCCAGCATGTCAAAGCTGAAATATATCAAAACATGATTACCATACACTCTGTAATGACCATAAATCTGATGAAGTTGTTTATAAATGCCTTTTTCTTCACTCACTTCAGTCATCAACATTATTAATTTAATCACCATCATCATGCATGTCCTTTGCAGAACGTCGCTCTCATCATGGTCTGCCTGAAAGAAACTGGGTCGCTCGCAAGCTCTTCTGCCTTGTTTACTTTCATATTCAAGGAGTCACCCATATATCCTGTGCCCATCTTCATGTTGGTTGGCCCCTGCTCCTCCTTCCTGGTAATTTAATACTGGCTCTAATTTTTCCTATTCTAATTGTGATCATATATAATAACAGGTTAGTTATAACAAGTTCAGAAACAGGTGGCTAATCAGTAAAAAATGTGTGCAAGACATGGTTATTTAGTCCATGATGGAAATACTCAGAAAACTGGAGTAACACTGTGACCGTAGGAAAGCTGGAGGGAAGAGGAGGCAGAGGGAGATTGATAAAATCTGGACAGTTTGACATCATGGCATGGAAGATCATCTGTGTAGGAACTGACTGAAAGTATCTGAGACAGAAGGTTGTGGACAGTCATGACTACCAATGCCACACAGCAGTATAAGAAGAACCCTTTGTTTAGCTCAATAATATTTTGTCCTGACATTCTCTCACCCTCTGTCTGTGGAACATGAAACTAGAAAACCACTCTAGCCAATAAATAACACAATGAAGGTTATGCTATTATGAACCCTTTCGCCTTGTAAATTGCTTTAAAAAAAATGGGTTATGAACCCATAGGAATTTTCAGAAAGAACCTTAAAAAAAATTATTATTAAACAGGTCAATAATATTTTTTTTTTTAAATTTATATATCTAAAAGTAAAGGTCCCTTTTCCATGTCTTCAGATGTACTGGGCATATAGGGCTAGACCTAGATTTTGATAGACCAATCAGCATTTGGTGGGTGATGTATTCAGCATCAGGCCAGCTGCCTTTACTTCCCAGGACTGCACCTGAGGTGCTGGGTTGACCTGGAAGCCAAAGTCATTTTTGAAACCAAGACCTTCCGATCCGAAGGCGAGCGTCTAGCCGCTACACCATGTGACTACTAATTTATTTATCCAAAAATTTTAATTTCTTTTGAAATATATACAGATATATACAATAAACATGAACAGGGTGAAGCATTAAATAGAATACATTCTGTGGGGCCTAAAGAAATGTAGATGTATCAGGTGGCTCATGTTGTGAGGTGACCAGATTTAGCCTGCTTAAGGTGACAGGGTTAGATTAGGTTAGTTAGAGACTTGACTACACTAACACTGTAGCCCCAGAAAATTTCAATTTGTTGGTAGACAAAGGAACAATTCCGAATATTTTCTAAAGAATTTTGCATTACTTAGGAGAGAAACAGGTTAAAGAGAATGAAGACAAAAAAAAACAAACTCAACATACTAACTTTTTCTTTCTTGCCGCGACACCTGAAGCGGTAAAAGAGTAAGTCTTGTTTTTCTTTGTGTTCACCAGATGTAAACTCCAGCCGAAAATTCTAGTTGTTCGTCCAACTCTGGACTTTAGTCCTGTTCCAGAAACTGAGTGTAGTGTGAACATCCATTTCACAGATCTGACTTGTTGGAATGCAGACCGTTGGTTTCTTGCCTTTCAGGCACATGTACTCCGACTTTGAAAGAAAAAAGCCCCCCAATTTGTCGACTCTTACGACATGATTTTGGGTAGGCAGCGGATCTATTCTAGTTTTCCCCAGAATGGGGTCCCTGAACCCATATAACATGAACACCAAATATTGTTATTATGTTTACCTCACTCTGCCTAGATAGTTAAATAAACTTCTTCTGTACAAATATTGATTGCTCTTTCTTTTACCGGGAGTCACAGTAGCGCTGGTGGCTAGACGCCCGCCTACGGAAGGTCGTGGGTGACAGAGCCAAACTTTTTTTTAAATGACCTTGACTCCCAGGCTGACCCAGTCTTAAGTGGGCACCAGATGCAGTCCTGGGAAGTAAAGGCAGCCGGCATGATGCTGACCACATGACCACCAAGTGCAAGTGGTCTATACAAACATTGGTCTGGCCCTATATTCCCAATAGGCCTGAAGGCGTGGAAAAGGGACCTTTACTTTACTTTTCCTCTTACCAACCCAGATAGTTTCTGAATCGACAACTGCCTTAAAAAGTTGGGGAAAAAAAAAGTAAAGATCCCTTCTCACGCCTTTAGGCGCATCGGGTACATGGGAAGATTGCCCATATTTTTTCAGACCATCGGCACTAGGTGGGTAATGTGGTCAGCATTACGCCGACCGTCTCTACTTCCCCAAGACAGCCATCCTGGTACCCATTTTAGGCTGGGTCGACCTGCAACGTCCCATACCACGATAAAAATCCACACAGCCAGCAGTGGGTTTCGATTGCGGTACGTGGAATTACGATTCGGACTCGCAACGCCTAAGCCACTGACACTGATGACAACTGCTGAATTGTGCTAAAAACACTGCAGAAAACCATGCTATGCACTGAGTAGCACTTATCATGTAGAGCTTTCTTGCTATAAAATTCCTCCTCTTGTTAGCGTTCACTGGCTGTAAACTCTGGTAGAAAGTTCTAGTTGTCTGTCACTTCTATATAATTTAGTCTTGTTCCAGACATTTGTATGTGTATTCCATTTTACAGATCTTGCTTTTTGGTATGCAGGCTATTGGTTCCTGTTATAGGAAACACCCCTTATTAGTTGACTTTTACAACATGCTTGTTGGGAGCATGGGTTGGGAGGAGAGAGAGGGTGGAGTGAGTTTATACCCACCTCCAAAATGGGGTCCCTGAAACTAAAATGGGTAAATAACAAGAACTGAGAAACACCTACTTCTGTTTGATATCTGTCTGATCTAGCAAATGTGAGTACTCCAGGAGCATGTCCAAGGCCTTCTCCACCTGCGTGCCAATGTCTCCGTCTGGCAGCTGCTGCCTCATGTTGTTGAGAATGTGTGGCACTTTCAAGAAGGTGAAGGTTGCCCACTGCAGAACTTCCTGAAAGTCAACAGTGTCTATAAAACCCATGAAACAGGCTCGGAATATTTCCAGACATATTTGTGGCATCGGAAGTTTCTGAAATTTGAATAAAAAATGTAACTGCATTATGCAACATGTATTGCTTAAAAATAATCAAAATTAAATGAAAAGTATTTGTATGTTCTTAAGAATGAATCTTTAGACCCATCAAATATACAAACAGCAGATAAAGGTGAGTGAGAAAGAACAATAAAAATTCATAATCAGTTTCATCACCACTTTTTACTGAAATCATGAGGTTTGAGCATATAAAGAGAATACCAGATAAGAGAGAGACAAAACCTACACACACAAAAGAGTTGAATGTGCAGACCAGGAGGCAGACCAAGAAGATGATGGAAATATAATATACTGGCAGATCTAAAAAAAAATTTGAGTCATTAATGGGAAAGAGAGGACCAATATCTGTAGCAATGAAGCTCAAGGGCTCAGGATGCTGAAGAAAGAGACAAACACGCACACCTTCCTGTGTGGGTTCTGGAACCCCATTATGGAAGGGGAAAAAAAACTGTCTCCCCACTAACAAGCATGTCGCAAAGGTCGACTTATCAGGGGTGCTTTTTTACACTCAGAGCGCATCTGCCTGAGAGGCAAGGAACCAACTATATGCATACATATAAGCCAGATCTGTAAAATGGATGTGCACACAAAACTCAAGTCCTGGAACAGATGGAACAAGATTAAAGTCCAGAAGTGAATGAACAACCAGAAATTTCTGTCTGAGTTTACAGCCAATGAACGTAAAAGGGATAATTCATCAAAGACAAAACATGTTAATGCACAAGGATAAACCATATGAAAACAATAGAAATGTTTCACATACTTAACCTCATTTTATTTATAAACAACATAAATATTTCTAGAGAATGTAATCTGTTTTAAAATCGGAATCTATTCCGTATGCAGGGCACACACATTCTACATTTTCACTCTGGCTGTAACAGGACACTAACCTGACTAAACATTATCTCTTCGTAAATCAAAACTAGAGTACACTATTTTCCACAAACAATCATTATCCACAAACAAAAATCTACAAACAACATCTACAATCATTATCCACTCATAAAATCTACAAATTACCATTATCCACACATACATATGTCTACAAACATTATCCAAACACACACACCAGTCTACAAACATTATCCACACAAGTACAAAGGTACAAACAATCACTACCCACATATACACAAATCTGCAAACAATCATTATCCACACAAAAACTCTTTAATCATTATCCACATTTAAAAAAAACCATTTGCCACACACAAAAATTTACAAACAACCATTATCAACCAAAAATCTATAAAAATTTATTATCCACATCCACACACATACAAGTCTAAAAAGATTATCCACACACAAAAATCTACAAAGGATCATTATCCACACAATAAATCTACAAACAGCCATGATCCACAAAAACAAAAGTTCTATATTTCTCACAGCCTACCATTAACCTGGAAACAACCATGATTTGATCCACAAAAGGCTGGATATCACTGCTGGTCGTCATAATGGCTTCCAGGGCCACCAATCCATTGATTGTAGGGTAGATGGGAGCATGGACAACCTCCAACACAGGTTCCGTCAACATCTGGTGGTCCTCCATTCTAGAAAGTTCAAATACCAATCAGCAACATCACTGCAGTAAACATGAGACTTTCTTCTTCTTCAGCTGCATATTCTTCTTCTTCTTTTTCTACTGCTTCTTCTTCAGCTGCATATTCTTCTTCTTCTTTTTCTACTGCTTCCTCTCCTTCTTTTTCTACTGCTCCTATTTTTTCTTCTTCTACTGCCTCTTTTTCTTCCTCTTCTTCTTCTTCTGCTGCCTCTTCTTCTTTTTCTTCTTCTGTGTTTGCAGTTAGCATGTTGTGTTGCAGTTTACAGTAAACTGTGATATCTGTGCTTCAGCACCTTTTATAACATATTTGAAAAAGTGGCAGTGGTTCTATTTACTTTTTCTTCTAAAACAGGGCACCAAAATCCACAGTAGAAAATGTAATACTTGACAAGCCATTTTTGGGGGGTTTTTCTTCTTATTAATTCTGGAAATTATATAACAAGTTATGTGCAAGTTTTCAAAAAATGCCTGGGTTTAGTCGGCCTACATCTAATTTTGATCATCATTTTTTTTCGTCAAAGGCTTGCTTTCCCTAGTGTTTTAATGTCCTCAGTTTACCTATGAGGCAGCAAACTGGTGGTTCACTGAGGAAAAGATGCTGACACTGAATAAGACACACAGTGAAAAGTTGATGATAGTGTAAGCAGAAAAACCTTTGAAAAATGAAATGAACTAAACAGAGACTGTAAAAAACCAACAACATCCCATCAGACTTACTTGGTCAGGTGTGACAAGGCCGTGACGATTTTCTCCCTGGTTTCCTCAGACAAAGCTGAAGCTGGCAGCTGGCTCATGATGCCCCTGGCATTCATTTCACACTGCTCAAACTCTCTGTACTCCTCTACAACATGAAACAAGTCAACCAATCATTTTCAGTTGTTAACAAAACAAGTCTACAATAAAGGAAACAATTTTTTGATCGCTTCTTTGTTGTTTTTTTTTCTCTTTCACCTTCACAAACCTGCTTTTACGCACAAAATCAAATCTATAAACCATTCATTATCAATAAAATGTAAAATAAATGAAATCTATTACCACCTGTTGTCCATAAAATCAAATCTACAACACCATCCAATTGCACAATTTGTTTCTACCTGACTCCAACATTAATTACCACTGGCATTCTTTGTGTCCTTATTTTTGCTTGTTCTTTTCCTTCTTTAAATCTGAGTGTCAAGATAAGAAATGAGAAGAAGGAACTAGTAACTGTGATGGAATCAGAAAAAAAAAGAAGTGTCTTTATGTGTCATTAATGCTATCGAAATCCAGTGTGCAATTTATTAGTTCTAACCATGATGAAGAGGCAAAAGGAGATTGAGAAAGAAGATACTGAACAGTTTGACAACATGGCATGGATGTTCATCTGTGCCAGAGAACTGACTACAAGTATATGAGACATCTGTGGACAGAAACGACTATCAACACCATACGGCATGGATTAGAAGAAGAACAACCATGAATGCCTTACTTTGCTTCACATATTTATCGATACAAAACATATATTCACATACCAGCACTGTCCACTCTGGCAATCTGCAAAAGACTTCGCACAGCCTTGCGTTCCAAAATGTTCGTGATCGCCCGACTCGAGTTATCCATGATCACAAAATATTCCGCAGCCACCTGTCCTTGCCGATTATCTTGCAGTCGCTATGAAAGAAAGATATATCTAGAAACGTTTACCTAATTCGTGATAAACGATAATTTAGAGACCAAAGAGAGAAGCCAAAGGCGCATTCCATCTATGACAACAAAAAAAGATTGGAATAATGTGCAAGCCCTATGTTGATGATGTTGACATTGTGACAAATATTTTTTTTAATTCTTCTTCATCCAATCTGCAAAGAATGTTAAATGGGCTATATTCAGATACACCATTATTATCATCCCCTGCCTTGCTAGTTGGCATCGTCATTCATGTCTCTTTGTAGATCTTGGTCTCTGGTATTTCAAATCAATTCTGTTAAGGATATTACTCCATGCCATTCTCTTATCAGCAACTTTCTTGGTCCACCTCTGTCATTAACATTTTAAGTCATCACAATCTTTTCCAGAACCACTCATGTGTGACCGAAGAACTGTTTGTTTTCTTATTGTTGCATATAAGTATCTTCTTCTTCATTGCATTCACCATTTGTAAACTCCGGCGAAAAGTTCTGCTTGTTCTCCACTTCTGGACTTTGGTGGTCTTGTTCCAGAACTTGAGTGTTGCGTGTACATCTAAATTTAAAGATCTGGCTTATCTGTATGCAGACTGTTGGTTCCTAGTATCTTAGTCAAATCCACTCTGATTTTGAAGGAAACGCCCGTATTCAGACGCCTCTTATGATTTACTTGTTAGGGAAGCTGAAGTCTTTTCTTTTTTCTACCAAAATGAAGCCCAAATGAGGAATATCAGTGTCTATATTTTTAATATCATTTCCTAGACAATCCCAGTAAGTTACTCTGGTGGTACCAAATATTCTAAACAACTGCCTCAGAAATCCTAATTTGTTCAAACATATTTCATGATTTACCACCATATAAAATAATTTGTCCCATAGGACATTTCAGTCCTTTGTTGGCACCTATATATCTTTCTAGATGACAAACATGGATAAAGAAATTCAGCACTTATTATCTGTCCTAAAATGGATTTTAACCTTACACATTTCAAAGAGGTCAGTTCTCATTATGCTAATTAATCTAGACATGTTTCAAAACCTTCTTTTCTTTGGATAATGTGCACACTTGATAAAAAAAAAACCCGTCTTTTTTAACGAAAAGTGAATAACCCATTTCTCCACCATCAGCACCGAATGTATGATATGATTAACTCTTTGAGTCCCAGTTTCATACGTTCATAGGTTCCTACCTAGAAGCCCAATGAACGCATGATGCGCTGATTTTATTACTTTCTTTACTACCCCCTGGGCCTGTGATGCTAAGCCCCCTGGGACTCAAAGAGTTAATAAAAATCATAACAGCTGCCTTTACATGCCATCATTACTTTCTGTTCCTATTTTAGCCTCTGTTGACCTGGGAGCACACGTCAATTTTAACTGTACTTCCTAGTTCAAGAAGGATCAGAATATGACTACCTGGCCAGCAAGCAACGACCACCTTCTGTATTTTTAGATTTATTTTGCATATTAAAAGAGTAGATTATTCATGAACAATCATTCATCAGTTGAAGAGTATTTTCCCTTGACAAACATCATACCTGTAAACAAGTCAAAAGAGCTTTGACCAGCCAGTGTACCAACCGAAGCATGGTCCGCACCAGTTGCAGAGGGGAGTCTTGACATGGGTTCAGGCTACCAACAGACACAAGTTATTGAGATGTTCAAGAGCACCATAATAAAGCATACAGAATTACACTGCATTAACCCTCTTAGCACGGACGGGCCGATTATCGGCCGGCGGATGTCTGGCCAAAAACACGGAACGGCCGATGATCGGCCCGATCGTGTTTCGCCTCGAACCGCTAAGAAATCTTCTATTTTGAAACACTGAAAGTGATTCATTCATATTAACTGCTGTATTAGCCTTTACAAATGGCGACTTTCGAGTGTTTTGTATCGAAGTGAAAATTTTTTACAGCTAAAAGTACGTCTGACTCGTATGTTTCTGCCCCTAAACTTGATGTTTATAAAACATTTGAATCAAGTGATTACATTAATTTTGTTGATACTGATGCAGGATTTAGTGTTAGTAGTAATAGTGGGAATCAGATGGGGACGCTGTTGTGTTCAGACCACAGCCCAACCATGGCTCAGGGTATATGCACCCGAAGGTGTTGACACTCCGGCACATCCATTTCTTGTGCTGACTGATGGTGAAAAACACATGTCACCTAAAGATATTATTGCTGTTTCATATTTATATACCTGTTTTTGACTATTGAATTGCTTACAACATTTGCAAAAAGGCCAAAGATCAATAAAAAGATTTCAAATAAAAAAAAATTTTGTTTTTAATTTTATGTTTCAAGCATTGAAGTTGAAAATTCAAATTCAAATTTTATGTTTTTAGATATGCAAATGAGATAATTTGCATATACATCAATTAATTTTAACGATATTGTGAAAATCATGAACTTCAATCTATATCCTTCAAATAGATATATGATTTCATGGGAGTCAGAATAACAGAAATCTGTCAAAAAAATTAAATAAAGTAATAAGCAAATTTACTGAAAAAATGCTCCGTGTTTTTGGCTAGTCCTCTGAAAAACTTCCCGTGCTAAAAGGGTTAAATACAATACCTATTTAGCCATAGTTAAAAACATAAGTAGCCAATTTTCTCATTTGTGGCCTTCTGCCAAGACTGACTAATACAGTCTACTGTATACTGCACTATTCCCTACCTAGGCAGGAGTGCTGGTTATACCAGTCTGGTGTGGCTGATACACGTGCTCTAATTTAAACTTCCTGGAGGTGAACAGGGTATCTGGGATTCGGCCTGCTGGCTTGCCACAGAATGGTCAAACATTTACATAGTAGCTGTGGGGGTTTGGGGGGGGGGGGGGGGGGGGGGGGGAGTGAGGAAGGAAGGCATATTTTAACTCTTTTGTCACCAAAAATGCATAACATTTTGATTTATAACTTAACTTTACAGTTCCCTGGTACAGAAAGAGCTAAGAATGCTGAATTAAGAATCAACATCACAGCACTCAGAACACTTCCATAAGTGCTCCGTCCCTATCTTCAGCAGCAAGCGCAGAGTTCCAGTTCTGATGGTATCAGTAACTGTCTGATTGTATATCCGTCTTGCCTTTCCCTCGAGTGTTGAGCCTCAGTCAGATCCCCTGGCAACTCCCCATAGACCGTAATGATCTATTTGTGCCCCCGCACTGTTCACTCACTCCCAAAGGACCCTTGCTATATCTAGCTTGTCAGGTATCATCAATTCACCACCAAGTGGTGCAGACTTAGAAACAGTTCTGAACAGTGCAGAATATTTGACAATGAACAGACAACTAGAAAACTGAAATGAGTCTCTGGAAACGTGGATACAGAAAAAAAATAGGTCGTATTTCATGGACATAAAAATAATCAAATACAAAGGTGGAGAGACTGTGAATGAAAAGAGAATTACTAAAAGAAATTTTTTTTTAAAAAGAGTCAACCTAAATATTTTGGCCATATCAAAAGTCATAACACCTTTATTTTAAACCATACTGTGAGGGGGTGGGGTGTTAAGGATAAGAGAGCAAGACACAGACAATGATACAAGTAGGAGGCCAACATCAACAAATGGACGAACAGCAGTCTGAGAGAGTGTATAACCAGGACAAGAGGCAGAGCGTGTTAGAGATCCACTGCTGTAAATTTCATTGTGGAGACGGAACATAATTGACTGACTGACTGACTGAGAGTGACTGACTGAGAGACGCATGTACAAACCTGATCTTGGAACCAAACATCTCAGCCAGATGCAGAAGTGCAAGTACACAATACGGCCGGGAAAAATCTTCAAATTCTGTGACATACTTCAGGACAGTGTTGAAAGGAATCATCTAAGGAAGGTATTGTTGAAACAAGTTTATTGAATAATCAATATAAAACCCCAAAAAATAGTTTTTTTAAATGAAAGGGGCCACTGGGGGATAGGTAGTACAGTTGCTAGTAGACCTGTCCTAGGGAAACCCATAATTAGACGTTTACCAAATGTTTGTGGGAGGCAGTGAGTTTATTCTTTCTTCTTCTTCTTCTTCTTCTCTAGTCCTGTTCTGCCTTTCAGAGTCAGGTTCTGAAGAGGCATCGGGTGCGGGCCTTGGTATGTCCTATGTAGCTGCTGATATTAATAGTCTCAGATATTCCATCTATCCACTGTTTGCGTGGTCAACCTCTGTTTCCATTATGTCTCATTGGCAGGGCCTCTCTGTGGTAGTCTTGACACATCTTCAAACCGTCTCTTCTGTCTCTTGAAGTAGTTTGGGTTTACTTTTTTTCTCTCCACTAAAATGTGACCCAAGAACTCAACACATGACCAAACAACATGTAAAAATATAATATCTACAGATAGACATCAATGACAGATACAAAACCGTCATGATAATTTCTAAGTTTACATTAAACTAATACATGCACACAAAAAACATACAGTTACATAATCTTCACAAACCTGGCAGAACTACAGTGGTAATTTCTATGTCTATATGAACCAAATACATATAAAACATACAATAACATATTCTGCACAGACCTGCAATATGTATGAGAAAGGGTGCTACAATGGCAATACCTGAGTTTACATATAAACAAACAAAACAACACACAACAATCTAACATGCAATAACCTAATCTGCACAGCAGAAATTTCTTAGACATCTTGAAACAAATACATACAAAGCACCATTACAAAGTATAATCTGCACAGCAGAAATTTCTTAGACATCTTGAAACAAATACATACAAAGCACCATTACAAAGTATAATCTGCACAGCAGAAATTTCTTAGACACCTTGAAACAAATACATACAAAGCACCATTACAAAGTATAATCTGCACAGACGGTAATTTCTTAGACACCTTTGAAACAAATACATACAAAGCACCATTACAAAGTATAATCTGCACAGACAGTAATTTCTTAGACACCTTGAAATAAATACATACAAAGCACCATTACAAAGTATAATCTGCACAGACGTTAATTTCTTAGACACCTTGAAACAAATACATACAAAGCACCCTTACAAAGTATAATCTGCACAGACGGTAATTTCTTAGACACCTTGAAACAAATACATACAAAGCACCATAACAAAGTATAATCTGCACAGACGGTAATTTCTTAGACACCTTGAAACAAATACATACAAAGCACCATTACAAAGTATAATCTGCACAGACAGTAATTTCTTAGACACCTTGAAATAAATACACACAAAGCACCATTACAAAGTATAATCTGCACAGATGGTAATTTCTTAGACAACTTTGAAACAATACATACAAAGCACCCTTACATAGTATAATCTGCACAGACGGTAATTTCTTAGACACCTTTGAAACAAATACATACAAAGTATCCTTACATAGTATAATCTGCACAGACATGCGCCAGAGACAGAATTACCAAGGTAGTTTAGTGTCCAGTAAACAAATACATAGGAAGCAACATCATCATCATAAAGTGCCTTGCCGACAATCATGAGCAATCATGCCTCTCCACAATCTGAAAACTTTAACTGCATGTATCAGTTCATGAGCTGACACCCCTACATGGCATGATAAAAGGCTGTCATGAATTGTCAGAAGTTGTCTTTCTCCATCTCTTTTTCCACAGATCTTTCTGGTGGTCATATTCTTCCAATTTCCTTCTTCTCATAACATGATTTAAAAATGATGACTGTCTCTGATGTTTGGATAAGATCTTCGAGTCCTAACCTCTTTCAAAACATCTCTGTTGCTATCATGTGTGATCAGCTACGGCCTG
>CAJHNH020005011.1:0-27209 GCA_905116865.2 Candidula unifasciata
GCTTTAGTGGTGTTGTTTAGATCCTTGCTTTAGTGGTGTTGTTTAGATCCTTGCTTTAGTGGTGTTGTGTAGATCTTTGCTTTAGTGGTGTTGTGTAGATCCTTGCTTTAGTGGTGTTGTGTAGATCCTTGCTTTAGTGGTGTTGTGTAGATCTTGCTTTAGTGGTGTTGTTTAGATCTTTGCTTTAGTGGTGTTGTTTAGATCTTTGCTTTAGTGGTGTTGTGTAGATCCTTGCTTTAGTGGTGTTGTGTAGATCTTTGCTTTAGTGGTGTTGTTTAGATCTTTGCTTTAGTGGTGTTGTGTAGATCTTTGCTTTAGTGTAGATCTTTAGTTGCTTTAGATCCTTGCTTTGGTTGTTGTTTAGGTCTTTGCTTTAGTGGTGTTGTGTAGATCCTTGCTTTAGTGGTGTGTAGATCCTTGCTTTAGTGGTGTTGTGTAGATCCTTGCTTTAGTGGTGTTGTGTAGATCTTTGCTTTAGTGGTGTTGTTTAGATCCTTGCTTTAGTGGTGTTGTGTAGATCCTTGCTTTAGTGGTGTTGTTGTAGAGATCTTTGCTTTAGTGGTGTTGTGGTAGATCCTTGCTTGTAGTTTAGATCCTTGCTTTAGTGGTGTTGTAGATCCTTGCTTTAGTGGTGTTGTGTAGATCCTTGCTTTAGTGGTGTTGTGTAGATCCTTGCTTTAGTGGTGTTGTTTAGATCTTTGCTTTAGTGGTGTTGTTTAGATCCTTGCTTTAGTGGTGTTGTGTAGATCTTTGCTTTAGTGGTGTTGTTTAGATCTTTGCTTTAGTGGTGTTGTTTAGATCTTTGCTTTAGTGGTGTTGTTTAGATCTTTGCTTTAGTGGTGTTGTTTAGATCCTTGCTTTAGTGGTGTTGTTTAGATCTTTGCTTTAGTGGTGTTGTTTAGATCCTTGCTTTAGTGGTGTTGTGTAGATCTTTGCTTTAGTGGTGTTGTTTAGATCTAGTGGTGTTGTTTAGATCTTTGCTTTAGTGGTGTTGTGTAGATTTAGCTTTAGTGGTGTTGTAAAGGTTTTGCTCTGATTGGTCCTATAATTCCTTTCTTTTTTGATTCTTTAAGTTTATGCTCTAGTGCACAGGTTCGAGTCCCTACTGTGTTAGTCTTTGTAAGTTAAAACGGTTACCTGGTGTTGTGCTGCTGTTGATTGTTACCGGTATAATTTCTTTTGTTGCTTTTCTGCCTTGTTCTCTTATTTCCTTTGTTTGGATTTGTAATTTGTTTTCCATATTATCGCTTTTTCAAATTTGTAATTTCGTGATAGTTGGGTTGTGTTCCAGCTCCCACATTGTTTGACTCTTTCTTCATGTCATTGCTTCGGTTTGCTTTTGGGACAGCCACTGAACTGATGTATCTCCATGCGAGGTCAGATAGGCAACTTTTTTTCCCTGTCGGGGCTTAGTGCAAGGATTAAGGTGCAGAACCTCGGGGACTGTTTGTATGCATATGATGCAGACATTACTGTATATTTTTAAAATAAACTTAATCATTTTGCAAATTCATGCAAAGAATTTGGACTGTCAGTCTCAACAGAACGCAAGTGATATGGGTGAATGTACCTTAAATCCCCCCCCCCCCCCTCCCCAATCATTACCGTTTACACCTTGAGATTTTGCTTGTACATGTTTGAATACTTAGGCTCTAGAATATAAAACCAAACAAAAAGTAGATCAGCGAGCTTCACAATATAACAAACATAATATGAACATTGCGGCTGTAGAGCCTTCATCAGCACATACATAAATCAAACAAAAGCACACAACTACACAAAATCAATTAATAGCTGACTATCCAGAAGTAGCCATGTTGATGTCTTGCCAGTACGATGTCCTCTGGTGTGATTTAACCTATTATGGGAGTTCCTCTGATGCGATGTACTGTTATGTAATGTCCTCTGGTGCGATGTACTATTATGTGATGTCCTCTGGTGCGATGTACTTTTATGTGATGTCCTCTGGTGCGATGTACTGTTATGTGATGTACTATTATGCGATGTCCTCTGGTGCGATGTATTATTATGTGATGTCCTCTGGTGCGATGTACTATTATGTGATGTCCTCTGGTGCGATGTATTGTTATGTGATGTCCTCTGGTGCGATGTACTGTTATGTGATGTCCTATTATATGATAAACTCTAGTGCGATGTACTATTATGTGATGTCCTCTGGTGCGATGTATTGTTATGTGATGTCCTCTGGTGCGATGTACTGTTTTGTGATGTCCTCTGGTGCGATGTCCTATTATATGATAAACTCTGGTGCGATTTACGGTTATGTGATGTCCTCTGGTGCAATGTACTGTTATGTGATGTCCTCTGGTGCGATGTACTGTTATGTGATGTCCTCTGGTGCAGTGTACTGTTATGTGATGTCCTCTGGTGCAATGTACTGTTATGTGATGTCCTCTGGTGCAATGTACTGTTATGTGATGTCCTCTGGTGCAATGTACTGTTATGTGATGTCCTCTGGTGCAATGTACTGTTATGTGATGTCCTCTGGTGCAATGTACTGTTATGTGATGTCCTCTGGTGCAGTGTACTGTTATGTGATGTCCTCTGATGCAATGTACTGTTATGTGATGTCCTCTGGTGCAATGTACTATTATGTGATGTCCTCTGGTGCAATGTACTGTTATGTGATGTCCTCTGGTTCAATGTACTGTTATGTTTTGTTCAGTGGGAAAACTGTGTACAATAATGGCTCAGTGGGAAAACTGTGTACAATGATGGCTTAGTGAGAAAACTGTGTACACTGAAGGCTCAGTGTGAAAACTGTGTACAATGATGGCTCAGTGAGAAAACTGTGTACACTGAAGGCTCAGTGGGAAAACTGTGTACACTAATAGCTCAGTGGGAAAACTGTGTACAATGATGGCTCAGTGGGAAAACTGTGTACACTGATAGCTCAGTGGGAAAACTGTGTACAATGATGGCTCAGTGAGAAAACTGTGTACACTGAAGGCTCAGTGGGAAAACTGTGTACACTGATAGCTCAGTGGGAAAACTGTGTACACTGATGGCTCAGTGGGAACAACTGTGTACACTGATGGCTCAATTATGGATGAGACCAGATAGCCTGCGGACGTGTCCGGAATGCTGAGATGATAATCAGGAAGGAAGGCACATTTTGGAAAACGGGATGAAAACATCAAAGACCGAACACTTTGAAATTGTCATGCCTGCAGCAGTTGCCGCTCTCGCAGCCCCTTCCCCCTTTGCCTAATTGAGATCAGAGTGATGAGCCAGTATTCAGATATGCAGTTTGGTTGTATTGATCCAGGTCAAACAAAGCAACAGTGCCGTACCACAATCAAGGTTCGCTGCAGTTCTATCCTTTTTAGTATTATGTGGTGAAGCCATGAAGCTCATAAGCACGTGTTTAGAGCATTACGACTGGAGGGGGCACCACATACATTTTCAGTGGCCATGGAGCTGAGCGTACCGTCTCTGGTGTGATGTCCCCTGTTGTGGTGTCTCTGGTGTGATGTCCCCTGGTGTGGTGTCTCTGGTATGATGTCCCCTGGTGTGGTGTCTCTGGTATGATGTCCCCTGGTGTGGTGTCTCTGGTGTGATGTCCCCTGATGTGATGTCCCATAGCGTGGTGTCTCTGATGTGATGACCCCTGGTGTAATGTCCCCTGGTGTGGTGTCTCTAGTGTAATGTCCCCTGGTGTGGTGTCACCTGGTGTGATGTGTCTGGTGTGATGTCCCTGGTGCGGTGTCATCTGGTGTGATGTCCCTGGTGTGATGTCACCTGGTGTGGTGTCACCTGGTCTGGTGTCATCTGGGTGGTGTCACTTGGTGTGATATCACCTGGTGTGGTGTCCTCTGGGGCACGTGGTGTGATATCCCTAGTGTGATGTCCTCTGGATTAGTTTCTGCGGTGTGATGTCCTCTTGCATGATTTTCTCTTGTGTGATGTCACCTGGTGTGGTGTCCTTGGTGTGGTGTCCCTGGTGTGATGTCGTCTGGTGTGGTGTCCCTGGTGTGATGTCGTCTGGTGTGGTGTCACCTGGTGTGGTGTCACCTGGTGTGAAGTCGTCTCGTGTGGTGTCGTCTCGTGTGGTGTCGTCTCGTGTGGTGTCACCTGTTGTGGTGTCACTTGGTGTGGTATCCCTGGTGTGGGTAATTGTAATAAAATCTGTTGGAGCTACCGTGGTTTAACGACTTCACGCTCGCCTGGAGGTTTGAAGATCGTGGGTGCAAATCTGCATGGAGCCCGATTTTTGTTCCAGACATGACTTTGGCTGCCAGGTTGACCCAGCATTGAATGGATACCAGGTAAAGTCATGGGAAGCAAATACGGCCTAGGTGATTCTAATCACATCTCCCATTGAGGTGATATGGTCTGTAAGTATATATGTGGCTTAATAAAGCTGATGTGCCACTGGCTTGTACAAGGACCTTTACTGTGGGGCCTGTGGAGGAGAGGACAGTATCAGTTCATTATATGCGGGTATTGAAGTCTGAGAGCCACACGCATGGGCTGTATTTAGGTGTCATCAAATGTTCTGTTCTCTTTAATTTCCACACGGGCAGAGTCACCTACCAGTGGATATGAACATCACACTTTGTCTAGCTAGTGAAGTCACGGGTTTTTGCTAGTGGGCCATACTATGCATCACTTCCAGTAGTACGATAGTCATGGTCAATAAAGACGTGGGGGGGGGGGGGGGGGGTAACTAACGTCGAGCTAACCAGTTTATGACATGTCTGCATTTAGATCACCGGTTCTTGAGCTTTTTACAGGGGTCGTCAAAGACAATTGCAAAACAAATATTCTTTATGTTATGAAATAGCGACGGAAATAATTGTAAACTTACTTTGGGGGGGGGGGGCACAAAATGCTTTTGATGTTTATGAGAGGTGCCAGAACAGACAGGAGACGGTTGTGGCAGCATCTGATCTTGAGGATGCCTACAATAGAGTCAAATATGATATTTTGATTTCTGCACTCATGGAGAAGGGGGTTTGTCCATGGCTTGTGAACTGGATAGCAGCTGTCCTACATTCACGTTTGGTTGCCCTTTGCCTTGGTACATGGACATCAGAACCACCGCGAAAAGCATCCCTTTGAGAGCCTCAAGATGTTATGTAGTAAAAAACATTTAGGTGATAATCATCATCAGTTTTCACTTCTGCAGTTATTGCTCGATGGTAGCAATTTTGAGACGTTAAGCTATTTGAGATGTGGGGGGTAATAGTTTTTGATCCATTGAAGCGGCGTGGGGAGGAATAGATTTTGATCCATTGTTTGAGTGTCGTGAGATTAAGTAGATTTTGCTCCATTGTTCACAATACCCGTGACTCGCATTGGGAGTTCCAGGGCCACTTGTCTGATGAAAAAAATAAACGAATATATCCACTGCCACGTAAAAGGTGTGTTTGGACTTTGCTGAAATCGGATGTGTTGGGGCGAAAGGTGCATATATCGCAGCCTAGATGTAAACCACAACACAACATGCCAACCGTCTTTTCAGAGGTGGACGAAAAGGGTCCACCCATTCGTATAACATACCTATCCTGCAACAGGACCCCAGGGTCCACCCAGTCGTATAACATGCCTATCCTGCAACAGGACCCCAGGGTCCACCCAGTCGTATAACATACCTATCCTGCAACAGGACCCCAGAGTCCACCCAGTCGTAAAACATGCCTATCCTGCAACAGGACCCCAGGGTCCACTCAGTCGTATAACATGCCTATCCTGCAACAGGACCCCAGGGTCCACCCAGTCGTATAAAATGCCTAGGCTATCCTCCGACTAACGGTCGGTAAAGATGGCGGCCGCAAAATATCCTGACAAGCCACAGTCACGTGTCAACTGCGCTCTAGCGGTCACGAGCACATCACATGAAAACTAGGATTAGTATCTGTTGACAATTCCGAGAAACGGAACAAACCGCCGAGTTAAACTCGCCGCCAAGAGTCTCCCCGCACCGCTACGTGCGGCGCGGATGGGGGCTAAAGTAGATGGCTGGGACCCACGAGCAGCAGCTTTCGCATCTCCTGCAGCTTTGCTCCTGAGTCCTAGCCATCTAGTTTAGCCCTAATCCACGCCGCGTGGCAGTAGTCGCCGGAAAACCGCAAATTAAGTCGCCGGAAGTTCGCAATTGACACGTGACTGAGGCACTGTTTTTGGTCATCTTTTTTGCCCTTTATTCGGAGGATAGCCGGTCTGTGGATGCTACTAAAAAGAAAGCTGCGTTACCAATGCGGTACGAGCCGCGCCTTGTTCCGATCGTACTTATCCGAGTTTCAATGGCGTAACAGCCACAAACAGCAGATTTTCGAGCACTATTTAGGTCTGTGCCATACTTTCCAGATATAAAGGCACACAATAATCAGTAAGTAGTCGATTTGACATCACTTTTTTTCCGTTCCTTATTAGTTTTGACTACAATTTTTGAATGTTTACACCACATGAAACGTGACTGTGGCTCGAAAGGATATTTTGCGACCGCCATCTTTACCGACCGTTAGTCGGAGGATAGCCCATGCCTATCCTGCAACAGGCTCTGTGGCTAAGTCGATGCGAACGCTTCGTAATGCCGGGATTCCGGGTTCGATCCCTGCTGCGGGCCATGGGCCTTGCGTTGGTTTCGACAGTGGTATCAAGAAAGCCGACCGTCCAGAGCAATGGCAAACTACTGGACGTAAATTTGCCTATAAAAACACACAAGAGCCAGGGGCTGTTGGGGTTGGTTCTGCAACGTCCTGCAAAGGATACGCAACTAACCATCATTCTAGATATATGCATGGAAGAAGAGTTGGTAATAAATGACGTTGACGACAGTTTCCGTTTGAACGCTATCGACAAGCCATTATTGTACGTGCAGGAAGACAATCAGTCCATAGCTCTGGTGTGATCTGGAATCGATCGAACACCGACACGCCAACTTTATTGATTGACCAACATAAGGACCGGTGCCCGAGAAAGCGATGAGTGGGTGATTCAGGGTTGTCAAGGCGAGACTGGGGTCTTTCGTGTCTAGTCAGGTAGCTTCAGGTGATCGTCGTGTCTAACACACCTGGCTGTTTCAAATTGGAGGCGATGTTTAGTTACACGCAACAGTTGAAGGCCAGGGGAGGGAGGAGCTCGGCTATAATGCATTCATTGATTTGAATTTTGACTGGTAGGAGATAAAAGACGTAGAATCAAATAGGGCAGGCAATAGACAATACGGAGAAGCAAACAGGCGGAACACACACGATAGGACAGTTATGTCGAGAAGATTCCACGTAGCTCTCTGTCCATTCTGCATGTTGGTAGCACATAGTTGTCAGCTTTACAGTCATTGGCCCTGCTATACCATTGTGTAGATATGTAGATCTTTGCTACTTCTTGACCTGCACAACGTTCAGACAAATAACAGCTGCTCTGTTGATGTCACTTACTAAACATCATCACCACCATCATCTTGTGCCACAAATAAACATCCCTAGAATATGGGGTTCAGTGTCCTCAGTCAGCTGTATAATTCTCCACGTCACCGCGTGAGACCACCCGGTCTTATCCCTTTACTGTTGACACCTCTACTGTTGACACCTCTACTGTTGACACCTCTACTGTTGACACCTTTACTGTTGACACCTTTACTGTTGACACCTCTACTGTTGACACCTCTACTGTTGACACCTCTACTGTTGACACCTCTACTGTTGACACCTCTACTGTTGACGCCTCTACTGTTGACGCCTCTACTGTTGACACCTCTACTGTTGACACCTCTACTGTTGACGCCTCTACTGTTGACGCCTCTACTGTTGACACCTCTACTGTTGACACCTCTACTGTTAACGCCTCTACTGTTAACGCCTCTACTGTAGATACCTCTACTGTTGACGCCTCTACTGTTGATGCCTCTACTGTTGACACCTCTACTGTTGACGTCTACCGTCACCCCTGTATCTCGTCACCTCTGTCTACCATCACCCATGTTTGCCGTCACCCATGTCTCTCGTCACCCCTGTCTGCCGTCACCCCTGTCTCTCGTCACCTGTGTCTGCCGTCACCCCTGTCTACCGTCACCCCTGTCTGCCGTCACCCCTGTCTGCCGTCACTCCTGTCTCTCGTCACCCCTGTCTGCCGTCACCCCTGTCTGCCGTCACCCCTGGGTATCAGCAGCAGCTGTGATTGTGACGTGCGATAAACAGATTGGCTCTTGGGAGAAGCAATGGAAACAATGTATCGGTATTTTGATTGCCTTTCTTGAAAGACCTTGTCGACCTCCTTTTATCCCAGGTAATAACCGCAGGGGTTAAGATTGATAGCTAATATATTTGTTCATCTGAGACAACCAGCCGACTCATCGACTAGTGTTGGTTGCTGGCGTGTGCTGTCTTCTGCTAGTCTGTGTGTTGTTGGTTGCTGGCGTGTGCTGTCTTCTGCATGTCTGTGTGTTTTCGGTTGCTGGCGTGTGCTGTCTTCTGCATGTCTGTGTGTTGTTGGTTGCTAGCGTGTGCTGTCTACTGCATGTTTGTGTGTTGTTGGTTGCTAGCGTGTGCTGTCTTCTGCATGTCTGTGTGTTGTTGGTTAATGGCGTAGCTGACTTCTGCATGTCTGTGTGTTGTTGGTTAATGGCGTAGCTGACTTCTGCATGTCTGTGTGTTGTTGGTTAATGGCGTGTGCTGGCTTATGCATGACTGTGTGTTGTTGGTTGCTAGCGTGTGCTGTCTACTGCATGTCTGTGTGTTGTTGGTTGCTGGCGTGTACTGACTTCTGCATGTCTGTGTGTTGTTGGTTGCTAGCGTGTGCTGTCTTCTGCATGTCTGTGTGTTGTTGGTTGCTGGCGTGTACTGTCTTATGCATGTCTGTGTGTTGTTGGTTAATGGCGTGTGCTGTCTTCTGCATGTCTGTGTGTTGTTGGTTGCTGGCGTGTGTTGACTTCTGCATGTCTGTGTGTTGTTGGTTGCTGGCGTGTGCTGACTTCTGCATGTCTGTGTGTTGTTGGTTGCTAGCGTGTGCTGTCTTCTGCATGTCTGTGTGTTGTTGGTTGCTAGCGTGTGCTGTCTACTGCATGTTTGTGTGTTGTTGGTTAATGGCGTAGCTGACTTCTGCATGTCTGTGTGTTGTTGGTTAATGGCGTGTGCTGGCTTATGCATGACTGTGTGTTGTTGGTTGCTAGCGTGTGCTGACTTCTGCATGTCTGTGTGTTGTTGGTTGCTAGCGTGTGCTGTCTTCTGCATGTCTGTGTGTTGTTGGTTGCTGGCGTGTGCTGTCTTCTGCATGTCTGTGTGTTGTTGGTTGCTGGCGTGTGCTGACTTCTGCATGTCTGTGTGTTGTTGGTTAATGGCGTGTGCTGTCTTCTGCATGTCTGTGTGTTGTTGGCTGCTGGCGTGTGCTGTCTTCTGCATGTCTGTGTGTTGTTGGTTGCTGGCGTGTGCTGACTTCTGCATGTCTGTGTGTTGTTGGTTAATGGCGTGTGCTGTCTTCTGCATGTCTGTGTGTTGTTGGTTGCTAGCGTGTGCTGACTTCTGCATGTCTGTGTGTTGTTGGTTGCTGGCGTGTGCTGACTTCTGCATGTCTGTGTGTTGTTGGTTAATGACGTGTGCTGTCTTCTGCATGTCTGTGTGTTGTTGGTTGCTGGCGTGTGCTGACTTCTGCATGTCTGTGTGTTGTTGGCTGCTGGCGTGTGCTGACTTCTGCATGTCTGTGTGTTGTTGGTTGCTAGCGTGTGCTGTCTTCTGCATGTCTGTGTGTTGTTGGTTGCTAGCGTGTGCTGTCTACTGCATGTTTGTGTGTTGTTGGTTAATGGCGTAGCTGACTTCTGCATGTCTGTGTGTTGTTGGTTGCTGGCGTGGGCTGGCTTATGCATGTCTGTGTGTTGTTGGTTGCTGGCGTGTGCTGACTTCTGCATGTCTGTGTGTTGTTGGTTGCTGGCGTGTGCTGACTTCTGCATGTCTGTGTGTTGTTGGTTGCTGGCGTGTGCTGACTTCTGCATGTCTGTGTGTTGTTGGTTGGCGGTGTGCCTGTGTGTTGGTGTGTGTTATCTCCTGCTCTGTGTTGTCGGTTGCTAATGTCAGTTATTGGTTTTAGTTATTCTTTGTGTATGTACTTTTTTGTTGGTTAGATTACACGAACAAAGAAAGGTACCCGGACCGATATCACCTTGGAAGAAATTAAAAGCTTGGGACATTTAGAAATTAAAATAACAATTTTTTAAAAATGAAATTTGAAATATTGGGTACACTCCTAATGAAAGATTGCAGTCCAAATTTATTGCTGTGCCGAATAAACCAGACAGTTTAAAATTTGAAGACCGTCGCATAATAATGTCTTTTGAATCGTAAATCAAAACAGGTATTAACCGAGAACAATTATCAGAAGAATAAGAAAGAATATCTAACCAAACATCGGTGGACAACCATGTGGATTTTTAGAAGACAAAGGTCGGAAAGAACAATCTAAAGACTTAATTGTACGTAATCTTCATTGACTATGCAAAAACAAATAACTGTGAAATATACGGAAATAATCAAACTACGGGGAAAATGAATTATTTATGGGCCAGATCTGATCGACGAATAGTGGATGTGTCAACGCCCTGATTGCCGTTCGCAAACAATACCATCAGAGTGGTGCGGCAGAGACGTCAGATGGTAGTGACAGTGTTTCGTCGGATCGAGGTAAAGCTGAACAGCAGACTGCAAAAGCTGCAGTATTGTAACTATGGCTGGCCTTGTAGGCCGATAACAGATAAAACTGCTTAAAACACACAGCAAGCCCGACACACCACAGCCGAACACACCCAGCCGAACACACAGTGAGCATTGCAGGTACGGCAGTAAGCCTCAAGAGCTGCAGGTGCCCCTTATTCGAAACGCAGGCCGAATCAGCTTTACAATCACTAGTCACGCCTGAGCCGTTCCCATGAATAAGCACCGGACTCGAACCGACATCATTTTCGCACAGCTCTGTAAAAATCCGCTGTCCCCGACATGAGGATTCTGGGCCGTACACAGAGTAATGGCCAGATGTGTGCAAGCAGATGCTTACACCACAACCAATGAATGACAGTCTTGAACAGCTGCTTGAACAAAATCCAGGAGAATAATTCCTATCCGTACAGTGTCTCACACTAGATAACTTTGTCAAACACCGTACAATATAAATGACATCTACAACCTAATGGAAACACATGGCTAGGGATCACTACACCTATCAGTCAGATGCTATCGTCTAACAGTCCTGTCCACAATGTGCCTGTCCAAAGTGGCACAAATTCTCCCCCGATCTTCCTGGAGCAGCTGTTGTTCCATTCCAGAGTTCACTCCCACTTGCCGTCTGCTGGTGAATTCGGTCAAGCGTCCAGCTTTCTCGTTGTCAGTTTGGTGTCACCTTGAGTTCATATCTGGGTCATCTCGTACACACATAACGGTCTAACAACATCACCACGTTGCCGACCTGGCACCTGACAGGATGTCAAAAGTGTTGAGCACGCGACATCACAGTGCAGACGAATATGCTGACGTTATAATGACAGTTCGAAGATGGGAGCTCCACTAGAGAGGAGCACCTTCTGTTATCTGATCAATGAAGTGAAATTCATCGCCAACAAAAACAAAACAAAAATGTCCCGTGTGGTAATGCCTGTCTGTGAATCCAGCAGGTTAGTAGACAGTTTCATAACGGCCTGACCTCTGTGACAGACTGTTGACGACTGGGTTAGGTAGACTGTTGACGACTGGGTTAAGTAGACTGTTGACGACTGGGTTAGGTAGACTGTTGACGACTGGGTTAGGTGGACTGTTGACGACTGGGTTAGGTAGACTGTTGACGACTGGGTTAGATAGACTGTTGACGCCTGGGTTAGGTAGACTGTTGACGACTGGGTTAGGTAGACTGTTGACGACTGGGTTAGGTAGACTGTTGACGACTGGGTTAGGTAGACTGTTGACGACTGGGTTAGGTAGACTGTTGACGACTGGGTTAGGTAGACTGTTGACGACTGGGTTAGGTAGACTGTTGACGACTGGGTTAGGTAGACTGTTGACGACTGGGTTAGGTAGACTGTTGACGACTGGGTTAGGTAGACCCAGTAGTGAACCCCACAGTTGACTGCAGCCGTTAAAGGCCTGGTACAGGGTAACCACCGATTGACTGTCAGTGACACTGGCGCACGTCTTGACATTAGTGTCACAAGTAACCACCGATTGACGGTCAGTGACACTGGCGCACGTCTTGACATTAGTGTCACAAGTAACCACCGATTGACGGTCAGTGACACTGGCGCACGTCTTGACATTAGTGTCACAAGTAACCACCGATTGACGGTCAGTGACACTGGCGCACGTCTTGACATTAGTGTCACAAGGAACCACACCGATTGACGGTCAGTGACACTGGCGCACGTCTTGACATTAGTGTCACAAGTAACCACCGATTGACGGTCAGTGACACTGGCGCACGTCTTGACATTAGTGTCACAAGTAACCACCGATTGACGGTCAGTGACACTGGCGCACGTCTTGACATTAGTGTCACAAGTAACCACCGATTGACGGTCAGTGACACTGGATGCACGTCTTGACACTAGTGTCACAAGTAACCACCGATTGACGGTCAGTGACACTGGCGCACGTCTTGACATTAGTGTCACAAGTAACCACCGATTGACGGTCAGTGACACTGGCGCACGTCTTGACATTAGTGTCACAAGTAACACACGATTGACGGTCAGTGACACTGGCGCACGTCTTGACATTAGTGTCACAAGTAACCACCGATTTGACGGTCAGTGACACTGGCGCACGTCTTGACATTAGTGTCACAAGTAACCACCGATTGACGGTCAGTGACACTGGCGCACGTCTTGACATTAAGTGTACACAGTAACCACCGATTGACGGTCAGTGACACTGGCGCACGTCTTGACATTAGTGTCACAAGTAACCACCGATTGACGGTCAGTGACACTGGCGCACGTCTTGACATTAGTGTCACAAGTAACCACCGATTGACGGTCAGTGACACTGGCGCACGTCTTGACATTAGTGTCACAAGTAACCACCATCCTGGATTCTAGCTGAGAATGTCCAGCCAGTTTTGACTTCACGTGTGACTAATAAATAGTGTCTTAACCTGATGGTTTATATCAGTTGACATCCCAGGCTAGTAGAATAATTCAATTAGTTAGTGAACACCAGTTTAGTTGGCTTGTACACCTGTTTGGTCCGCGTTGGCATGTACATATGCTCAGTTGCCATGTACTTAATACGTTTTATTGACAGTATGTGTACATACTGAGTTGACATGCAAACCTGTTTAGTGCACATTTATACATATTGAGTCGGCGTGTTAGGCTGAACTGTACGCTAGTTGGCATGTACAATGTGGGATGCGATTGTACACATGTTTGGTTGACATGTACACGTTAAGGTGTACACGTATTGTGTTCGGGTCTCTGTGGCGAAGTGACCAAACCATTTTCCTCATGCTTTGAAGGTCTTGGGTTCGTTTCGCGGCTGCATCGTCCAGTACAAGTGCAATTTGTACGAAGGTCTCTGTGGATCAATGCTGGATCTACGGAGTTCAGCTTTGTGCGAACGCTTTGACCTGTACATGTTCGGTTGACCGTATCTGTTGTGTTAACCTGTACATGTTGGGTTGACCGTATCTGTTGTGTTGAGCTTTACTTGTTAGGTTGACCTTATCTTTTGTGTTGAGCTGTACATGTTGGTTTGACCGCATCTGTTGTGTTGAGGTGTACATGTTGGTTTGACCTGTAAATGTTGTGTTGAGCTGTACATGTTGTGTTGACCTGTAAATGGTGTGTTGAGCTGTACATGTTGGGTTGACCTGTACACCTGCAAGGCTAACATGTTTGTGGACGTTTCTGTCTCCTCTACCATAGCGGACATTTTGCAATAGTTCGTCGAGTGACCCACAAAACCACCGGACATGCTTACGCGGCCAAATTTATCCGCAAACGGCGGGGAGGCGGCAGGAAGGGCGCCCGAATGGAGGACATCCACAAGGAGGTGAACATCCTGCGCCAGCTCAACCACGGTAACATCATCAACCTGTACGACGTCTACGAGACCAGCCTGGAGGTCGTCCTCATTCTGGAACTGTGAGTATCTCATTCTCTGTGCGCGCTTGTGAGTGTGTGTGTGTTTGGGCGTTTTTGCTTTCTTGATTTCCTTTTTTTTTCTACGTTGTGATATGTGTACTTTTTTTTTTATTTCTTGTGATTTTTAAATCTTACTTTTTAGAATTTTAAACTTCTATAACTCTATTTAATATCCTGTCCTCTACTTCATCTTTGTCTGAGCCACTGTCGTATCTTTAGTCATTGCCGCTAACTACAGCCGAGGCATCCTCTGTGAAACTACCACCCGAATGTAACAGTTTGGGAGTCAGACATGTGTATTGTTTCAGGCACAAATAGATCTGTGATTTCAGAAAGATAACAGCGAAATATTATTTTTTCAAAAAATCTTAGCTTCGATGTTTCTGTATTAAACTGCTGTCTTCGCTGATCTCAAGCAGATGTTGACACAAACAATTCCTTGATTATTTCCTGGGCACCCATGGCATATGCTGGCGACACCCCGTTAGACACCAGCCGTTAGCAGTTGTGCTTGGTTGATTTGTTTTGTGGGAACACACAGCCGTGACTAGCACTGTTGGGTGTCCATGTTTAGGGTGCTTGCACACAGCCGTGGACTTGGTGGAACACACAGCCGTGACTAGCACTGTTGGTGTCCATGTTTAGGGTGCTTGGTGGAACACACAGCCGTGACTAGCACTGTTGGTGTCCATGTTTAGGGTGCTTGGTGGAACACACAGCCGTGACTAGCACTGTTGGTGTCCATGTTTAGGGTGCTTGGTGGAACACACAGCCGTGACTAGCACTGTGTGGTGTCCATGTTTAGGGTGCTTGGTGGAACACACAGCCGTGGCTAGCACTGTTGGTGTCCATGTTTTAGGGTGCTTGGTGGAAACACACAGCCGTGACTAGCACTGTTGGTGTCCATGTTTTAGGGTTGCTTGGTGGAACACACAGCCGTGGCTAGCACTGTTGGTGTCCATGTTTAGGGTGCTTGGTGGAACATACAGCCGTGATAGCACTGTTGGTGTCCATGTTTAGGGTGCTTGGGTGGAACACACAGCCGTGGCTAGCACTGTTGGTGTCCATGTTTAGGGTGCTTGGTGGAACACACAGCCGTGACTAGCACTGTTGGTGTCCATGTTTAGGGTGCTTGGTGGAACATACAGCCGTGACTAGCACTGTTGGTGTCCATGTTTAGGGTGCTTGGTGGAACACACAGCCGTGGCTAGCACTGTTGGTGTCCATGTTTAGGGTGCTTGGTGGAACATACAGCCGTGGCTAGCACTGTTGGTGTCCATGTTTAGGGTGCTTGGTGGAACATACAGCCGTGGCTAGCACTGTTGGTGTCCATGTTTAGGGTGCTTGGTGGAACACACAGCCGTGGCTAGCACTGTTGGTGTCCATGTTTAGGGTGCTTGGTGGAACACACAGCCGTGGCTAGCACTGTTGGTGTCCATGTTTAGGGTGCTTGGTGGAACACACAGCCGTGGCTAGCACTGTTGGTGTCCATGTTGGTGTCTAGCACTGTTGTCCAGGGTGCTTGGTGGAACATACAGCCGTGGCTAGCACTGTTGGTGTCCATGTTTAGGGTGCTTGGTGGAACACACAGCCGTGGCTAGCACTGTTGGTGTCCATGTTTAGGGTGCTTGGTGGAACATACAGCAGCCGTGGCTAGCACTGTGGTGTCCATGTTTAGGGTGCTTGGTGGAACACACAGCCGTGGCTAGCACTGTTGGTGTCCATGTTTTAGGGTGCTTGGTGGAACACACAGCCGTGGCTAGCACTGTTGGTGTCCATGTTTTAGGGTGCTTGGTGGAACATACAGCCGTGCTAGCACTGTTGGTGTCCATGTTTAGGGTGCTTGGTGGAACACACAGCCGTGGCTAGCACTGTTGGTGTCCATGTTTTAGGGTGCTTGGTGGAACACACAGCCGTGGCTAGCACTGTTGGTGTCCATGTTTGCTTGGGGAAAAAACAAGCTTGGTGGAACACAACAGCCCGTGTGGAACCATGTTTAGGGTGCTGGTGGAACAGCCGTGGCTAGCACTGTTGGTGTCCATGTTTAGGGTGCTTGGTGGAACACACACAGCCGTGGCTAGCACTGTTGGTGTCCATGTTTAGGGTGCTTGGTGGAACACACAGCCGTGGCTAGCACTGTTGGTGTCCATGTTTAGGGTGCTTGGTGGAACACACAGCCGTGGCTAGCACTGTTGGTGTCCATGTTTAGGGTGCTTGGTGGAACACACAGCCGTGGCTAGCACTGTGGTGTCCATGTTTAGGTTGCTTGGTGCATACAGCCGTGGATAGCACTGTGGTGAACATGTGTACAGGTGCGTGGCTAGCACTGTTGGTGTCCATGTTTTAGGGTGCTTGGTGGAACACACAGCCGTGGCTAGCACTGTTGGTGTCCATGTTTAGGGTGCTTGGTGGAACACACAGCCGTGGCTAGCACTGTTGGTGTCCATGTTTAGGGTGCTTGGTGGAACACACAGCCGTGGCTAGCACTGTTGGTGTCCATGTTTAGGGTGCTTGGTGGAACACACAGCCGTGACTAGCACTGTTGGTGTCCATGTTTAGGGTGCTTGGTGGAACACACAGCCGTGGCTAGCACTGTTGGTGTCCATGTTTAGGGTGCTTGGTGGAACACACAGCCGTGGCTAGCACTGTTGGTGTCCATGTTTAGGGTGCTTGGTGGAACATACAGCCGTGGCTAGCACTGTTGGTGTCCATGTTTAGGGTGCTTGGTGGAACATACAGCCGTGGCTAGCACTGTTGGTGTCCATGTTTAGGGTGCTTGGTGGAACATACAGCCGTGGCTAGCACTGTTGGTGTCCATGTTTAGGGTGCTTGGTGGAACACACAGCCGTGGCTAGCACTGTTGGTGTCCATGTTTAGGGTGCTTGGTGGAAACACACAGCCGTGGCTAGCACTGTTGGTGTCCATGTTTAGGGTGCTTGGTGGAACACACAGCCGTGGCTAGCACTGTTGGTGTCCATGTTTAGGGTGCTTGGTGGAACATACAGCCGTGGCTAGCACTGTTGGTGTCCATGTTTAGGGTGCTTGGTGGAACACACAGCCGTGGCTAGCACTGTTGGGTGTCCATGTTTAGGGTGCTTGGTGGAACACACAGCCGTGGCTAGCACTGTTGGTCCATGTTTAGGGTGCTTGGTGGAACATACAGCCGTGACTAGCACTGTTGGTGTCCATGTTTAGTGCTTGGTGAACATACAGCCGTGGCTAGCACTGTTGGTGTCCATGTTTAGGGTGCTTGGTGGAACATACAGCCGTGGCTAGCACTGTTGGTGTCCATGTTTAGGGTGCTTGGTGGAACATACAGCCGTGACTAGCACTGTTGGTGTCCATGTTTAGGGTGCTTGGTGGAACACACAGCCGTGGCTAGCACTGTTGGTGTCCATGTTTAGGGTGCTTGGTGGAACACACAGCCGTGACTAGCACTGTTGGTGTCCATGTTTAGGGTGCTTGGTGGAACACACGGCCGTGGCTAGCACTGTTGGTGTCCATGTTTAGGGTGCTTGGTGGAACACACGGCCGTAACTAGCACTGTTGGTGTCCATGTTTAGGGTGCTTGGTGGAACACACGGCCGTAACTAGCACTGTTGGTGTCCATGCTTAGGGTGCTTGGTGGAACACACGGCCGTAACTAGCACTGTTGGTGTCCATGTTTAGGGTATTTAGTGGAACACACGGCCGTAACTAGCACTGTTGGTGTCCATGTTTAGGGTGCTTGGTGGAACACACAGCCGTGACTAGCACTGCACTGCTGCTGCTATAAACTGCTGTTGAGTATTAATCCAACAGCCCCCCCCCCCCCCCCCCCATTCCCTTTCCCGTCAGAATGACCCACTTCAGCTGTGAGCGACCTGGCTTGGACGGACGGCCAGGTTTAGCGCCGTTAAAGAGAAGCTGTGATGGTGTGGGTGACCGGAGAAATGGATCGATGTGTATTGTTTGCATGTTGGGGCCATCAGTCAAATCTAGCCACTGTTGGCGCACAGGTGGCAGGTTCTTGGAAGATTGGAGTTGCTAGAACAGCTGTACTTGTTCTTCTTCTTTCTCTTCCTCTTCTTTCTCTTCCTCTTCTTTTTCTTCTTCTTCTTCTTCTTCTTCTTCTTCTTCTTCTTCTTCTTCTTCTTCTTCTTCTTCTTCTTTTTCTTCTTCTTCTTCTTCTTCTTCTTCTTCTTCTTCTTCTTCTTTTTCTTCTTCTTCTTCTTTTTCTTTGTCACGTTTATCAGCAACATTACCGTTTCATTGCTGCTAATCTCTGTCTCAAGCAGTATTTAGGTTTTATTGCTGCCAATTTGTGTCTCAGTCACACTTACACGTCATACCCACTGGTGTGGGTTTTACAGAAGAATGCTTAGGATACCTTGGACAGCTAAAAAGAGCAACTAAGAGGTTTTGAAAGAGGCGGGAGCCTGAATTAAACTTATCACAGACATCAGAAGGAGACAGTCATAATTTTTCGGCCATGTTATGAGAAGAGGGAAAATAGAACATGTTGTGACCACTGGAAAGATCTGTGGAAGGATGGACAACGAGAGAAGATGCTTGCCAGTCTTGTTGCATGGCATGAAGGTGTGTCGGCACACGAACTGATACATGCTGCAGGAGATCGCGGATTGTAGAGAGGCATGGTCGCCCACGCCAGTCGGCAAGGCACCTGATGATAATGACCCACTGGTGGCTGTCTCATCCATCGCCGACGTTTACCTGTCAGATCCTCTGATCCCCGTCTGGATCGTACACACACACGTAGTACCACCGCCCACACGTAGTACCACCGCCCACACGTAGTACCACCGCCTACACGTAGTACCACCGCCCACACGTAGTACCACCCCCCACACGTAGTACCACCCCCCCCACCACACGTAGTACCACCCCCCCCACACGTAGTACCACCGCCCACACGTAGTACCACCGCCCACACGTAGAACCCCCCCCACACGTAGTACCACCCCCCCACACGTAGTACCACCGCCCACACGTAGTACCACCCGCCACACGTAGAACCACCGCCCACACATAGTACCACCCCCCCCCACACGTAGAACCACCGCCCACACGTAGTACCACCGCCCACACGCAGAACCACCGCCCACACGTAGTACCACCGCCCACACGTAGAACCACCCCCCACAGGTTGTACCACCGCCCACACGTAGAACCACCCCCCACACGTAGTACCACCGCCCACACGTAGAACCACCGCCCACACGTAGAACCACCGCCCACACGTAGTAGCACCCCCCACACGTAGTACCACCGCCCACACGTAGTACCACCCCCCACACGTAGTACCACTGCCCACACGTAGAACCACTGCCCACACGTAGAACCACCGCCGTGCTGTATGCACCTGCCTGCAGTCATTGATTGCTAAATGTGTACATCAGGCACCGTTTTCGAAACCCTAAACTCGTTACAACATTGAGATGTTTAATGGGAGGTAACGACATTGAGAGCTCATTGTCCTAGTGCAAGTATGACGACAACAGTTCTCGCATCCACTTGAGGCCTGAGATTAAATGCGCAATCACTCTAGAATGTGCCTGGTGGGTGAAGTTTGAGTCTGTTGGACGTTCTTCTCTTCGTCCATACCGTCCATACCTTGGCTGCAACTTTCCTACATCTGGAGGTGGAACGTCTCAACAGTTTCACGGGTGCTCTACCGGTAACAGACCTGCATGTTTCCTTTTGTTTTCCAGCTATATCCAAGTGTCAGATATTATCCACACATCTGTGTACTGCCCATATACACCAATATCATCTTCACCCACCCCACTTCTACATATATTTTCTATTGGTGTTCCCTTTGTGTGTTTCAAGCCTCCACTGCTTTCCACCCATAATCTTGTCTGCACCACATTTGTAGAACTAAATTACAGAATACATGCATGTTTGTCACGTGCGTAGGTCGGCGAATATTGATAGACCGAAGGTCGGAGATGTGTGCCGAATTGTTTAACACAGGGAGTGGGGCGGGCAAGAGTGAATGACAACAACTGTCGGGAGTCGATCGGCTTGACACTTTGGTGTGTATTCCTGGCATTTCTGGACTACCTGCAGTTGCCACAGGATATAGACCTGTTGATTCCATCATAGTCTACACCCTTCATCTCCTCATACAATGCTGCTGACGCTCTGCTCTAATCTGGACCCCTCACATGCTGCTCCTGTCTCTTGTAGTCGTCCTGTTTATCATTCTGCAAAAAAGGCCAACCGATTTCCTGCCTGCAGCGAGATGCGAACATTCCATGAATTATCTCTGCGAGGCTGTCGTGGCAGAGATAAAGAGAGCGGTCGCCTCGAGAATTCGCCTTATTTATGAGTGCATGTCGGTGTAATTGTGACATCTGCTCACTGATTACCCCAGTTTCCATCACGGCCATGACGTCATATCCGTGTCACGCTATCAATTCACTCAGACGTGGCCTGGCAGCGCTGAAGACTTTGATGGAACAGAGGCTACTTGTCTTAATTATTCATGCACATACTTCTGTCACAAGTTGATCATAGTCCACATCTTTTAACGCTGGCGTTTTTCTTTAGTCTGAGCAACTGCGATGGGGATCGGACACGAAGAAAGACAAGCGAATTGTAAATGTCCCCCCATCAGATTGATGGAATATGTGGGCTTAGATTAGTGAAGTCTTGACTGATGCTGCTCCCCAGACAATAGTGTTGTATTGTGCTGTATGAAGGCGTGCGAGTCACAGCCCGTGGTGATGGCCTGTGTGTCTAGAAAGACTTTCTCGCGCTAAGACAAGTCTTTCATAAGTAGAGCGACGGATTTCAGAGCCACGTAATTGAACGTGCTTTGTCTCATATTCTCAGATCTGATCCGCTAGCATTTTCGTCTCCACCTCCCCTTTTGACCCACCCCTCCCCCACCATTTCCATGCAAATCATGTTCTGAAGTGAGTCCCCGCTGATGAAAGAATATATCACCGAATAATGAGCTAGCGGGAAGCGAAAAATGGGGAAAGGGGGGGGGGGGGTGGGGGACCGACAAGGAGGGGACGAGAAATGAAATGTGGTTAGGACAATAAGTAGTTCCCCCGCTGAACTGCAAAAACAGGACAAGTCAAGACAAGGTTTATTCTGGTGCAGGAATCATAAAATATACTCATAGCTGAGACGATGAATATGTGAATAGTGCATTACACAACAAAATACAAACATATATAATATATATATATAATATATATATATATATATATATATATATAGATATATATATATATATATATATATATATATATATATGTGTGTGTGTGTGTGTGTGTTTTGTCCATGAAGATGATGATGACCACCCTTTTTCATCAAGTATGAGTACGAAGATGACTGATGAGGTCGATGCGGGCCCGAAAAGTTCTTAGACTGTGAGGACAGGGAATGAGCGTTGTGCCAGGGAGGGGATCTTCTGCTGTCGCCTTTCTGTCCATCCTTTTCTTAATCAGTCTTACTGTTCTGTTTGCTTCACATGTAGCCACGCCCTTGTGTAGAGCTGCACGCCTCCCAATTGGTGTCATTCATCCCAAATGCTTTGAGTGAAGACTTCAAGGTGTCCTTAAAGCGTTTCTTTTGCCCGCCTTGGCAACGTTTCCCATTTTGCAGCTCATCATAGAAGAGTTTGTTTGGGAGCCTGTGATCTGGCATGCGTGCCACATGACCAGCCAACGAATTTGATACTGCATCAGTAGAGTGAGGACACCAACAAACATATAACCACATAGGCAGCGTCTAAAAAGACCACGTACACGAACTACAAGTCCTGTTCTGAATCATAAGAAATCGAAAATAATCATCACATTAAACATATGTTAATTTTCAGGAATACAAAACTAGCTTGCTTCACAGATAACAATACCGTTTTGTTCGAACAGACCTTATTCTAATCACTGCAGCTAACAAAGATGAGAGTTTGCCTTCTCTATCTGCTGTCAGAATCTCCTAGAGAGGATACACAGTTGAAGTCTAGATCCAACACAATTTATCTACTGAACGTACCACCACAACATTAAACCAGTGAGCCGTTCCATCTCTCGACTCAATCCACCTGAACCTATGTGACGCTAAGAACCATTTACGGCCAGACAACGAAAAGTCAATACTAAATGTCTCTCATCTCAACGCCGAAAACCCAAGTGAACATTTTCTTATTTGCAAGGCGTTATATCAGCTTTTGGGATGTCTGGCCACTTGCGGCAGAGATCCTGTCTGCAAACCTGCCACTTTGAGTCCGCCAAGTGCAGCCAAGCAAGAATTATTAACAGGCTAACAGCCTATCTCACCAGCCTGTTACAGCAGTCTGGATAATCTCTAAGGGAGTGGAATAGATATAGACAGAGGTCTTGGGTGGCGCGGGGAGAAGATACCAATGTGTGGCTGATCGTAGGGAAGAGGAAGGGGTTGATAGCGATAGATACAAGTCGCTTCCATCAAATCATTATTACATTGCACTCAGAGAGATAGGGGCAGATACAGTCAAGAGAAAGAGTAGCGGAGAAAGAGAACGGAAGAGCGACATTAAGAGGTTTTGGAGGGGTCGGGGGTGTTGGAAAGAAAGACGAAAAGAAAAGAAAAGAGAAAGACATCGAATACCAGAGAAAGCCACCAAAAATAGAACATGGCAGTACAGACGAGTAAAAGAACATAAAATATTCACTAGAAAGAACACAAGACACTACACAAGTGCACACAACCGGTGCTGACTCACTACAGATACCCCAGTCAAGTTTCCCATCCGCGTCCATCAGCCGGTACCCGCCTCACGTACTAATGTTGTTTCCACGGCCGTCGCCACGCCACAGCTGTACAGTCACGTGGCCTCCAAGTTCACAGCTGTGTTCTCCTGGCGGTGAGATTGTTTGTTTCCTTATCGCTCACATTCTAGATTTTCCAAAAACAGTTCAGGGCGGGATTGTGCTCGGAGGATATTTCAAAGTTTCTGAAAGCAGAAATAGGTCGGGTGTTATCACACCGTTAGTTTACTCACCCTCCTTCGCCTGCTCCTTTCCTCCCCTTCTCCTCCACCTCATTATTATTATTGTTGTTCACGTCCTGTTTTACTGATTCGGGCGTTAATAGAAAAACTGTATCAGGTTCAGCTCTTCTGGCCGACTTGACCATAGACACGTCGTGCTGTTGCAGACTTGCTCTGATGTTATTTTTCCATGTTAGTCTTGGTCTACCTCTTGATCTGCTCTTTTGTCGTATGGCAGTGCTGGATTTAGGCATCAGCTGACTGAGCTACAGCTCAGGCCCCACAGTCTGCGGGGGCCTGAACGAATTGCTTTCTTTACCGTGCAAGTCTCTCTCTCTCTCCCTCTCTCTCTGTCTCTCTCAATCTCTCTCTCTCTCTCTCTCTCTCTCTCTCTCTCTCTCTCTCTCTCTCTCTCTCTCTCTGTACACACACACATAAAATGTCCTCACTTGTCCAGTTCCGGTGTTTCATGTTTCAAAGCTTGTAAACATACATCAGTCAGTGACCTGTCCGCACATGTCCAGTTCCGGTGTTACATGTTTCAAAGCTTGAAGGGATACATCAGTCGGTGACCTGTCGACACTTGTCCAGTTCCGGTGTTACATGTTTCAAAGCTTGTAGAGATACATCAGTCCGTGGCCTGTCCTCACTTGTCCAGTTCCGGCGGTTGCAAGGTTTCAAAGCTTGTAGAGATACATCAGTCGTTCCGTGGGTTTCAAAGCCTGTCCTCACTTGTCCAGTTCCGGCGGTTGCAAGGTTTCAAAGCTTGTAGAGATACATCAGTCCGTGGCCTGTCCTCACTTGTCCAGTTCCGGCGGTTGCAAGGTTTCAAAGCTTGTAGAGATACATCAGTCCGTGGCCTGTCCTCACTTGTCCAGTTCCGGCGGTTGCAAGGTTTCAAAGCTGGTAGAGATACATCAGTCCGTGGCCTGTCCTCACTTGTCCAGTTCCGGCGGTTGCAAGGTTTTCAAAGCTTGTAGAGATACATCATTCCGTGGCCTGTCCTCACTTGTCCAGTTCCGGCGGTTGCAAGGTTTTCAAAGCTTGTAGAGATACATCAGTCCGTGGCCTTGTCCTCACTTGTCCAGTTCCGGCGGTTGCAAGGTTTCAAAGCTTGTCAGAGATACATCAGTCCGTGGCCTGTCCTCACTTGTCCAGTTCCGGCGGTTGCAAGGTTTCAAAGCTTGTAGAGATACATCAGTCCGTGGCCTGTCCTCACTTGTCCAGTTCCGGCGGTTGCAAGGTTTCAAAGCTTGTAGAGATACATCAGTCCGTGGCCTGTCCTCACTTGTCCAGTTCCGGCGGTTGCAAGGTTTCAAAGCTTGTAGAGATACATCAGTCCGTGGCCTGTCCTCACTTGTCCAGTTTCGGCGGTTGCAAGGTTTCAAAGCTTGTAGAGATACATCAGTCCGTGGCCTGTCCTCACTTGTCCAGTTCCGGCGGTTGCAAGGTTTCAAAGCTTGTAGAGATACATCAGTCCGTGGCCTGTCCTCACTTGTCCAGTTTCCGGCGGTTGCAAGGTTTCAAAGCTTGTAGAGATACATCAGTCCGTGGCCTGTCCTCACTTGTCCAGTTCCCGGCGGTTGCAAGGTTTCAAAGCTTGTAGAGATACATCAGTCCCGTGGGCCTGTCCTCCACTTGTCCAGTTCCGGCGGTTGCAAGGTTTTCAAAGCTTGTAGAGATACATCAGTCCGTGGCCTGTCCTCACTTGTCCAGTTCCGGCGGTTGCAAGGTTTCAAAGCTTGTAGAGATACATCAGTCCGTGGCCTGTCCTCACTTGTCCAGTTCCGGCGGTTGCAAGGTTTCAAAGCTTGTAGAGATACACTCAGTCCGTGGCCTGTCCTCACTTGTCCAGTGTCCGGCGGTTGCAAGGTTTCAAAGCTTGTAGAGATACATCAAGTCTCCGTGGCCTGTCCTCACTTGTCCAGTTCCCGGCGGTTGCAAGGTTTCAAAGCTTGTAGAGATACATCAGTCCGTGGCCTGATCCTCACTTGTCCAGTTCCGGCGGTTGCAAGGTTTCAAAGCTTGTAGAGAGATACATCAGTCCGTGGCCTGTCCTCACTTGTCCAGTTCCGGCGGTTGCAAGGTTTCAAAGCTTGTAGAGATACATCAGTCCGTGGCCTGTCCTCACTTGTCCAGTTCCGGCGGTTGCAAGGTTTCAAAGCTTGTAGAGATACATCAGTCCGTGGCTGTCCTCACTTGTCCATTCCGGCGGTTGCAAGGTTTCAAAGCTTGTAGAGATACATCAGTCCGTGGCCTGTCCTCACTTGTTCCAGTTTCGGCGGTTGCAAGGTTTCAAAAGCTTGTAGAGATACATCAGTCCGTGGCCTGTCCCTCACTTGTCCAGTTCCGGCGGTTGCAAGGTTTCAAAGCTTGTAGAGATACATCAGTCCGTGGCCTGTCCTCACTTGTCCAGTTCCGGCGGTTGCAAGGTTTCAAAGCTTGTAGAGATACATCAGTCCGTGGCCTGTCCTCACTTGTCCAGTTTCCGGCGGTTGCAAGGTTTCAAGCTTGTAGAGATACATCAGTCCGTGGCCTGTCCTCACTTGTCCAGTTCCGGCGGTTGCAAGGTTTTCAAAGCTTGTAGAGATACATCAGTCTGGGGTGTCCTGTCCTCACTTGTCCAGTTTCGGCGGTTGCAAGGTTTCAAAGCTTGTAGAGATACATCAGTCCGTGGCCTGTCCTCACTTGTCGCAGTTCCGGCGGTTGCAAGGTTTCAAAGCTTGTAGAGATACATCAGTCCGTGGGCCTGTCCTCACTTGTCCAGTTCCGGCGGTTGCAAGGTTTCAAAGCTTGTAGAGATACATCAGTCCGTGGCCTGTCCTCACTTGTCCAGTTCCGGCGGTTGCAAGGTTTCAAAGCTTGTAGAGAGACATCAGTCCGTGGGCCTGTCCTCCACTTGTCCAGTTCCGGCGGTTGCAAGGTTTCAAAGCTTGTAGAGAGACATCAGTCCGTGGCCTGTCCTCACTTGTCCAGTTCCGGCGGTTGCAAGGTTTCAAAGCTTGTAGAGAGACATCAGTCCGTGGCCTGTCCTCACTTGTCCAGTTCCGGCGGTTGCAAGGTTTCAAAGCTTGTAGAGAGACATCAGTCCGTGGCCTCTGTAGAAACCGATAAACTACAACCCACAACATTGCAACACTGGCTGCAGGTGTCAGAAGTATGGATGGGGGGGGGGGGGGGTGTCACATCCCACGATGTTGTCTACCCGTGACACTCTCTCCTTGACCCATACTGGCACAGATGAAGACTGGGGGTGGTGACTCTGTGTCACATCCCACGATGTTGTCTACCCGTGACACTTCCTCCCTGACACACAATGGCACTGATGAAGACGACAGGTGGCAACCCTTGTCACACCCCCCCCCCCCCCCCTCCCTGTTCCTAATCTTCCACTGATCGCCATGATGTTCTCCATATCCAGATGTCCCCTGCTTCTGCTGCGTCGCCGCCAGGGACGTGCCAGCTTATACCGACAGATTCTTTGATTGACGTTTAAGTGTATACTCAATGTGGACCTTGTGTGTGTGTGTGTGTGTGGGGATGTGAGGTCGCATGTCACCAAACATGTCCCCAGCCTACACTGTCCCCAGCCTACACTGTCCCCAGCCTACACTGTCCCCAGCCTACACTGTCCGCAGACGCATATTCTTGTGTGTTTGGCGTGTGTTTTGTGAGGAATGTCATGTTAAGAGAACCCCCGAGTTGCTACTTTTTACCGGTGTCTTCCATTTGTTGCTGAGACATCAAAATATTGATCGAAGAATGTCGGCAAAAGGGAATTAAAAGGGCAAAACGAAACTCTCGCCCCTTTAAAATCGTGCCAGTGTGAGAATTTTTTATCAAGAGTAACTTGGCTGGTGTTACCATGATGTCGATAACTTGGCTGATGTTACCATAATGTCGATAACTTGGCTGATGTTACCATGATGTCGATAACTTGGCTGGTGTACCATGATGTCGATAACTTGGCTGGTGTTACCATGATGTCGAAAGGAAATAAATTGGGTGATGTTCCATATGTCGAACGAGAAATTGGGGGTGTTACCATGATTCGTAAGACACTTGGCTGTAGGCTACTTGATCGACTGACGGAAATTTTACCGGGTTGCTTTGTAAAATCCATGTTCGAAAAAG